>CM053771.1:6909508-6948737 GCA_028658325.1 Potorous gilbertii | reverse complement strand
ATTTTGGAACCCAAAATCTTGTGAAAATGAATGTAAAAAGTTAAATAAATTTATTTTAAAAAATAAAAGAAAATAAAAAAGAAAAAAAAAAGAAAAAAAATTTATAAAAGCTTTCATTAAACTCTCTATATTGTCCTTCAAGTCCGTTAGTAGCCTTTACTAATCACTCTAGTTCTTATAACCAACTGTTCAGTATTCTTTGGGGTTTTAGCTATTCTTTCTACAGAATCAGTCTCTTCTGAAGCTTTCCTCACGCTATGTTACCTCAGAGTGATTCTTAACTTTATTAGTTACAAATGTTTTGTTTCCTTTGCACACCCATTTCTTCCGTGGTGATTTTTTGATAAAAAATTTTTCTTTCCCATCTTTCAGCCGTTTGTTAATTGTATGGAGTGAGTTTTTTACTGTTTTGAAGTAAGGATGGAGATCAGGGCTTTAGATCGCATCTCATGCTCTGTCACATTACTGAAAATCCCATGATTTGATTAGTCTTCTCTCTGCAATATTTTGTATCCTGCTTCCTTGTTTATTTAAATTTTTTCTACTGGTCCTGAACAACTGTCTTGTACATTCCAAATTCTACAAAATGAAACATTCAAAACTAAATAAAAACCTGGCCATTTCTTCACATCACACCTCTTTACATTGACAGACTCTGTACCAACTCAAGTTCCCAAACTGAAAATGAATGATGCATGGATTAATATTATCTAGATTTTTGTCTAGCTTTTAGGAAAACAAAACTGAAATATCTTTCTGTTGTCTAAGAATGTAAGTTAATAACGATAATATTTAGACTGGATTCTCTTGGTAAATGAGCTGTTTCTTCCTAGTGACTTGCAAGACTTTTCTCTTGGAAATGGTGCTGACACTGATAACAATAACACATTAATATTAATATTATACCTCTTGACGTTTTATATGCCTAGAAAATCTAGTTTCAAGACATACATATCTGGATCATTGTTTTAAACTACAATAATGGTGGGCTCCTAGTCAGGGATGGCAACAAGAGAAGGTAAGAATTGATTTGCTTAATGTCTTAGAAATCTAATAGAAAGGAATTTAGACTGAAAAAAGGAAGAAAAGAAAACTGCTCATGTACATCCACCAATTTAGATAGTGTAAAGAACAGCTATAATATATAAAGAGTAGCAGTTATGACATACATTCATAAATGATAAAATCCAAGAAAGGAAGTTTAATAAAATCCATGGCCTCAGATGCCTGTACACAGATGCAAAATATAGGTGATAGGGAGAACCAACTAGAGAGCTAACCCAAGGAAGCAAACCTGACTTCTTCAGAATCACTGAGATAATAAGATGATATCCAGCACTACAGATGATGGCTCTGAAATGGTGTAACTTATTTGAAAAAAAAAAAGCCAAACACAAAAAATTCGAAAAATAAATGATGTGGTTAAAGTATTTAAGCAGAAAATCCAAGAATTATAAGAGGAGAGTATGGTAGAGAGTATACAAGTGAAGATCAAAGATCAATGAAGTCAGAGATAAGCAATATTCTTTGACTTTGTCATGAAAGTACACTGTAGAATGAACACATTCTGGACAGGAAGAAACAAATTATGAGAAAAAAGACATCCAAGACTTGTTTAAAGTCTTAATCTGGAATTAATTGGGGATGCCATATGCCTGGCTGTCTATGGGAGTTCTCCATCACATGCAGAAAAGCAAATACTTGAGAGACTTGCTTTATATATATTATATATATCATATATATATATATATATATATCATATATATATCATTATAAATACACCCTATCAAAGTTGGGGGTGGGGGGAAGACCAAAGGGGGAGTTCTCTTCCATATCTGATTCATATCATTGTGGAAGATGAGACTCATGGGGTGGAAATGATGGGAATCTTGGAGGTTTGTGAAATGACCATGCCACATTAAAGGCTGTGATTGTAAAAGGCAGAAAATCCAGCAGTAGTCTGATATGCTTCCTAGCTTTTGAGAGAGAATGCCAAGTATAAAAGGATACACACAGGGACTTAGAGTTCAAGAAAATGGCTTTTGAAAAGGTCAAGGAATGGAAAATGAACCATCACAATATGTCATCATCTTGACATTTCAGGAGAACTAAAGTTTGATTAGATAAGGTTGGAAAAAAAAAAAAGTGAAGAAATTGGTTAATTGCATCAGGGAGAAGAGGATGACCTAAAAGAAAAGGCTATAGGGCATCACAGCTCAGAAAGGATGGGACAATCATAAATGATCCTAAAACAAAGAGCTGCTAAATTCCTCACAAGTCCATTTTCCCTGCCAAGAACCATGATCTTTGGACTGGGAAGAATAGAATATGACCTATAGGTAATTGCTACTCAGGATAAGTGAACAGATAATAAGAGAAACAAGTGCCCAGACGACTTGGTCCAGATGAATTACCTATTTGGGTATTAAAAGCTGTAGATAAAGTTGGTGTCAATAATTCTTCAAAAGTTAATTTTTTTAAATGTTCACATCAATTATTTTTTATTATAGGCTGCCTCCTCAGTGAGCTTTCCCTTTCTAAGTAAGAGGGGAAAGTAGTTAAACAATGTTTGATAGTCTTTGGAAAATCATGAAGTAATTGAGAAATACTGTAGGACTGGAGAACAAATATTCTTTTTTTTTTGTTTTAAAGGAAGAGACCAGAGTCTAAAAATTATAGATTAACCTTAATTTTGGCCAAATTCTAGAAGAGCGCATTAAAGGACAGATAATAATTAACACCTAGATAGGAAAAATGGTAATAAAGTGTGGGCCACAACATGTTTTCTGTCAATAAATCCTATCACACTATACATACCTCCTTTTATGATAACGTTACTAGACTGACACAAGAGAATATTTTATATAGTTGACCTAGATGTTAACAAAGAATTTGAGAACGAGTTTTATGTTATTTTTTGGAGAAAAGATGGAAATACAGGCTGGACAATTCGATAGATGTGGAACTAGTTGAATGAAGAGTCCCACAGGGTATATGTAAAACAGATCAGTGTCAACTTCTAAGATCTCCAAGGATCAGGGCTTGTTTGTGTGTCATTTAACATTTTTATCAAGGTCTCAGATCAAATCACAGATGGGTTGCTTACCAAATTTGTCAGCAAAACAAATGGAGAGAAGGTGAGCGTGGGAAGACAGATTCCAAAATCAGAAGATAACATTTAGTAGTGATAAATGTAAGGAATTTGCTAAAGTCTCACACTGATTACATTCTGATGGTTTCTCTGAAGTATGAAGACTTCAGTGGTAAACAAAGAATAAATGCTGGTTGGAAGTTTATTTGCATTCATTAATTTACAAAGTTTTGGTCAACTATTCAATTCTCTGATGTACATCACAAGTTCATGCCCCGGTTAATTACATCCCCACATTCATTATAAGACTTCATCACCAGTGTGAATTTTCTGATGTCGAATAAGTTCTGTACTCCAGCTGAAAGTTTTCCCACATTGAATACACACATAAGGCTTTTCACCAATATGAACTTTCTGATGTTTAATACAATCTATGCTACACCTAAAGGCTTTCCCACACTGGTTACATTCATACAGTTTCTCTCCAGTATGAATTCTTTGATGAACAATAAGGGATGAGAAATGAGTGAAGGCCTTCCCACATTCATCACCTTTATAAGGCTTCTCTCCAGGATGAATTTTCTGATGCCTAATAAGGTCTCGATTCCAAGTGAAGGCTTGACCACAGTAATTACCTTCATAGGGTATTTCGCCAGTATGAATCCTCTTATGTACAGTAAAACATGAACTCTGGCCGAAGGCCTTCCCACATTCATTACATTTATAAGGTTTTTCTCCAGTGTGAATTTTTTGATGTCTGATGAGGTCTGTACTCCGGCCAAAGGCCTTCCCACATTGATTACATTTGTAAGATTTCTCTCCACTGTGAATCCTCTGATGGTAAGTAAGGGATGAATAATGTATGAATGCTTTGCCACATTCACAACACTTACCCGGTTTTTCACCAGTATGAATTTTCTGATGGTAAATAAGCTTTGCATTTTGGCTAAAGGCCTTCCCACATTCATCACATTCATAAGGTTTCTCTCCAGTATGACTCCTCTGATGGTAATTAAGCTTTGTTTTCTGGCTAAAGCACCTGCCACACTCATTACACTTAAAAGGCTTTTCTCCAGTGTGAAGTTTTTGATGGTAAGTGATGAGTACTGCATGAAGGCTTTACCACACTCACTGCATTCATAAGGCTTCTCTTCAGTATGACTTCTTTGATGGGCAATGAGTTTTGTGCTCTGGCTGAAGGTCTTCCCACATTCAATACATTTATAAGGCTTCTCTCCAGTATGAATTTTTTGATGTCTGTTAAGATCTGTGTTCCAGTTAAAGGTCTTCCCACATTCACTACATTAATAAAATTTCTCTCTGGTATGGTTTTTATGATACTGAGCAAAGTCTGACTGATAATTTAAAGACTTATCATGTTCTTGATACTTAGAACATCCCTTCTCTAAGGCAATTTGCATACCTTTAATTAGGTCTGAATATTTTCTGAAGTTCATGCCACTTGTATTACATTCTGGGTAACTCTGTCCTAAAGGAACTCTCTGCTGAAGAGCAAGCACTAGCCCCTGACTCAAGTCTCTCTCAAATATTTGATGTTCATGGCCTCTCCCTTTGTTGGGAGTTTTCTTGGATGTAATTGATAATTGTCTAGAAGGAATCCTTTGATTCTCCTGCTTCTTCTCTGATTTGAAGTCCCAGGGACTGTTGCTCATAAGTCTCTCCCAAAATGATTCTTCCAAAGAAATGCCCAGCTTTGTAGGAGACTTTGGCTTCAGGCCTAGTCTCCCAATCTGAAGGAAATAAAAAATATATCTTCTTCCCTCTTGTGGGACCAAGAACACTAATTTACATCTGTCCTCAACTTCTGTCTCCTCAAGGAGAATCTTCCAACTTGAAAGGGCAGAATTAGCAATAGTCAAATACCATTCCCTCATACTCACAAGGTGATTTACTTCATAAAGAGCTTTCACACAAATTATGGCTTTGGATTCTCACCAGGAAGCATGGAAACATGATTCCATTTTACAGATGAGGAAACTGAGTTGGAGGATAGTTAAGCAACAGCACTAAAATCAGTGTTGGGGAAGGCTGAGCTGGGACTAGAACTCGGATCTTGTGACTGCTTGATCCAGTGCTCTTTCCTTGAGACAATGTACATCACGTAGAGGGAAGTGGTGCCTCAGGAGTTCATCCATTTGAATGAATTCAAGCATCCAGGACCAAAATAATGAAATTCCAAGGGACTAAAAGGACATCAAAGCACAACAAGAGGAAACACTTATCAATCCCTCAGGAATCAGGGCACACAAGTGAGGTACCAGAAGATGGATTTTAGGCTGTGCAGATGACCCAAAGCCAGGCTGGGAAGCTAACACCCTGGACAAGGGATCAGCTACAAAGATTACCTCAAAACATGTCCTGCTTATGCCCGAGGAAGGAAATGTAAACAGCAATGTGTGTCCTGCAGATGGGGCTGAAGAATCTTGCCCAGGTCCTCACATGCTCTGGTAGAGGCCAGACCAGACTGACCACTTCTCAAACACAATGCCCAGCCCAAGACTTGGAAAATGAGTATGGCCAAGGATCTGAAGACGAGGCCCCCAAGGAACAAATGGCTGAAAACTCAGGAGAAAGAGAGCCCACAAAGGAGAACAAAGAACACCTCTCAATATTTTACAGATGTCAAATGGAATAATAAATATAGCAGGCCTCTGCTTGTGGGGTGTCCTCTGGCTGACAAAGGAATTCCACAAATTAGCCCTTCTCTGACCCTAATAACAGAAGTACCAAGAGTATGCTGCTAACACATACACTGATCTCTAAAGAGCTTGAAGGTTTGGCAAGTGCTTGACTTGACTTTCCACTGCTGGGATGGCTGCTCCCACCCTCTAAATGAGAGTAGCAGTTCTCACAGCCAGTAATGGCCAGAAACAGAGCAAGCTGCTCTGTTGAGGGTGTGTGCCAAGGTTCATAAACCTCAGTTAGAGGTGAGACAAATAAAACATTAGCTTCACCTTCCTTCTGCTCTGGATGGATCTTGTCTGGTGGCTGCACATTTTCTCTCCCTATTTGACTGTGAGTTCCCTGAGGGCAGTCTGAGTATATGTTTAAATGGCCTGCCCAAGGTCACCTGGGGAGTCAGAAGTGAGATTGATGCTGCTCATGACAAAAGTAAGTATTTTGCTAAGCATTTTACAAATATCTCCTTTGATCCTTACAGCTCTGGGAAGAATGTGCTATTATCCTCATACAAACAGAGATTAAGTGACTTGCCCAGGGCCACACAGCTAGTAGGTGTCAGGGGTTGGATTTGGACTCAGGTCTTCCTGACTCCCTACCAGCTGCATCATGACAGAAGCCCATGTCCAAGTCAATTCTGGTAAGTATACTGAGCTCCCTCTTTACAGAGTAGGGGGTAGCTGGGGGGGTGGGGAAGGCTTGGGACCACAAGTTTCAGTTTCATGAGAGAACTCCGACCAGCGCTGTCCAAACTCTCGAGCCATCCCACAAAGGGCCGAATTTGACCCCTCTAGAAATGTTGGCTGCTCAATACCGTCCACCAGAGAACTTCCTTGGACAAAGCCCCTCATTGAGTGAGGGGGCTGTCTGGTCTACCCACAGGCCCTCCCAGCTCAAAGCCCCAGCCTTTCTTCTCCAGGCACAGCTAGGGAAGATGAGACAGACAAAAGAGGAGGTGGGGGTGGTCCCCATCCCTCCACCACTCTCTGTGCCCAGCCTGCCCTCAGGTCATGCCCCCAGGCCACAGAATCCTCAGCTCCCTACCAGGCTTCCCTCGGTGCTGTCTCCTACAAAAGATTTTCTTTTATTGACTCCCACCTGCCCCTAACGTATTGCTAGGCATTTTTCTTGTACCTACGTCTCTGCACACATCTCTCTTCCCTCCAGAACAAGAGATCTGGTCTCATACCTTCCGAACATGAGGCCTGGCATTTAGTAGGCACTTACTAAATCCTTATTGGATGGAAGAGCTCTTCGTTATCATTAGCGAGACACCAACAATCCCATGCCCCTCCTTCTGGCATGTTCAGTGCTCGCAACTACCCTGGGGGGTGGGGGGGAGGTTATTGACAAGTATGATTATACCAGTTTTACAGACAAGGAAACAGAGGCTAAGAAAGGCAAAGGGATGAGCCAAAGGATGTGACTCATTTAAACCCTCATCCAAATCACTAAAAGCGCCCCCTGGCCACAGGCCCTAAGGAGGTCCTGGAAGCCTTCCTGCAGACGCCTCCTCCCGAGCCCAGGGGGTCCTGACTCTCCCTGGCTCCACTCTGTCATCACAGACCTCAGAGTGTCCAGCTCCCAGGAGCACTGGACCCACATTCCTCCGCACCAGAGGTTCCATTCTCATTCATAACAGCAACAGTGAGAGTCGGCATTTCCATCACAGTGCAAGGTGTGCTTTACACATACAACCCCGCTGGATCCTCACATTACCCTAGAATGGAGACGCTGCTGTTACCTCCTTTTCACAGGGGAAGTGACTTGCTGGGGGTTACACAGCCAGTAAAGGCCTGAGGTCACACTTGGACCCAGGTCCTCCTGATTCCCACCATGCTACCTTCCTAGCTGGAGAGTGCTTTCCTCATCGAAATCCTATGATGCAGGGATTGAACTTGTCACTCCCATTTTACAGATGAAGGAACTGAGGCTGGGAGGGGCTAGGTGATGTGCCCAGTCAGGCTGTGCACAGCCCCAAAGTCACCCATCTTTCCCTCACACTCCCTGACTCTTATTTACCACAAGAGCAAGGGGAGATAGCTTCAGAGGCCCACCAGACACCCCTGGAGAGAGGAGAGAATGGGAAGAAGTCATTCAAGAAGGAGGAGGAAGGGAGAAGCAGCAGCAGGGAGTGGAAGGAGGGTCAGATTTCAGGCCCCCAACCGGGCTCCGCTCCAACATTCCTGAGACATCACTGGGTCATGATTCTGCTCTGACAAGAGGCCTAGAGGGCCAAGGCTGACTCCTGGAGGCGCGCCTTTAGCCAGGCTGCTTTCTCTCTGGGAAGGCTTTGCCCTCCCTTCTCTACAGCTCAAAGTGCAGTAGGGTTGTGGCCTGGCCAGGAGGTGAGTGAGTCTCTACACTTTCCTGGCTGTGGGAACCCTCACAAGACTCCTACTACCCCTCATTCAAATGCAATCATGTGTGTGGGGTGGGGGAGTTGGGGGAGTGTCACCAGGCCCTGCTATTTCAAATGGCTCATCTCATATCTAACCACGGAACAACAAATGTCTCCTCTTCTCCTCTAACTCTTGTAATGAAAAATCAAACACCTGGGTAAGGAATGACTAGGTTAGGGGGCAGCAGCAATAAGGAGCCTAAAGTGCTCACCTATCAGAGAGATCATTCTGGACCAGCTGGGCTGGTGTGGACAACAGCCTTTCTCTGCACCAGTCCCTCCCCAAAGGTGTGCTTTCAGTTCACTCACCTGGACAGGAACCTCGTGGGCACTCTCTCTTCTGCATCCCTGGGGCTGCCCCTTGCTCCAGCTGGGAGATCACTTCTGGCTTGGGAATTGGAAGCCCTGCTCATGGAAAACAGGAAAGTGCTGAGGGCAGACAGGCACCTCTAGAGTCCCTTCTGGCATCGGTCTCTTCAAGACAGGCAGCCACACTTTGTGGAAGGCCCCAAAGCACAATCCTATGGATGGCTGCAGGCTGCTCTTGTGAGGCTTTCCAGAGAACGAGGGCGGGGGGTGGGGGGTGGGGGTGGGAGAGCGGGTCAGTGAGGGAGTAAACTACTTGGAAATTCCTTCTGTGACAAAAATATGGTGCTGATAAACCAGAAAGAACTAAAGGCGAAATAAGGCGAAATAAGACGACAGAGCAATCTCCCTAATGGATAGCGACACCAAAACTTTAAAGAGTAGCAAGGAGATGATAGTGTAGATCATAGGAATCATATGCTATAACCAGGTGGAATTTATACCAGGAATGCAAGGTTGGTTCAATATTAGGAAAACTATCCATGTAATTGATCAAATCAATAATAAAAACAACAGAAATTATGGGATTATCTCAATAGATGCTGAAAAAGCGTCTGACCAAATACAACAGCCATTCTTATTAAAAACAGGAGAGAGCATAGAAATAAAGGGGTCATTTCTTAAAATGATAAGCAGTAGCTATCTAAAACCATCAGTACACATCATCTATAAGAGGGATAAGCTAGAAGCTTTTCCAGGGAGATGAAACAAAATGACCTCCTTAATGGAAAGACAAGAACATTTCACTGTCAAGTGAGTGAGCATCTACTCTGGGACTTGGGTGCCGGGCAGACAGGAGAGGAAAAGAGGGGTTCAGGAACAGGGCACCCTGAGGCAGCTGCCAGAGAACAGGGAGTAGAAGGGCCCTAACCGTTGGTCACAAAGGGCTTGGGCATCTCTGGGTTCTGCACACTAAGCAGGAATGCTTAGCAAGTGAAAGACCTTGGAGGATCCAACAGGTGAGGAAGCAAATTACTCCCACCCCAAGAGGTGGGGGCTACAGCCAAGCATCCTCACCTAGGGCCAGCAGGTTCCTGTAGTTCTCCAGCATGACCTCCTTGTACAGTTCCCTCTGAGAAAGGTCCAGATGCCCCCACTCTTCCTGGGTGAAGTCCACGGCCACATCCTTGAAGGTCACTGACTCCTGCAACACCAAAGAGGCATCTGCTCACCCATGGGCCAGCCCACGTATGCCATAGACAGCCAAGAAGGGTCAAATGCCGTTTGTGTGGTTCTCCCACCCCTCAGGATGGGGTCTGGGTGCTCTGGGTCCTCAAGCCTCCCTTGGACTTGGGTGCTGAGTTGTGACACGGAGATAGTGTCTCCCATCTCCTAGCATTTGAGGGCTCCCAAGGACCACTTTCTTTAGCCTAATTTTACAGAAAAGGAAACAGAATCCTGGGGAGTTAAATGACTAAGTGCCTGAGCAGAGCTGAATTCTGGTGTCTGAATAGTCCAGTACTCCTTCTCTGAAGCCCCTGATCAATGCTGAGCATGCCCTAAGGGAGCGCCAGCTAATCCTTGCCCCTCACTGCTCAAGGGTGAACTGAGTGAATACCTTGCCACCAACCCAGAGATCCCCAAGGCTAATGTTGTCCTCCAAACAGTCATGCCCCATGAGGTCAGATTTCGGAGCCTTCTTCGGAGGCTTCTGGGTAGTATCGGCTTTATGAGGGCCAGCTTCACTGAGCACAAATGGACAGAAAGCCAGGAAGCCAGCCACTGAGGGAGGTGGTCTCAGGTCAAGGTAACCACCAGCATAAACTTGGTCTGGCCCCTTCTGCCAAATGGTAGAAAAGAAGTCGAGGAGAGGAAAGCTTAGGGCAATTGGAGGCACCACAGCACACAGCGTGCTGGGTCTGGCGTCAGAAAGACCTGAGTTCAAATGCTATCTCAGATACTTACTGGCTGGATGGCCCTGGGCAAGTCACTTCACCTCTGTCTGAGAAAGTGATGACCTGCATTACTGGAGGGAGTTTCCTCACTTTGGAGTTCCCTATACCAATAAAATCACAGCACCAACTCCTATCCCCCCATCCTTTAGTGACCCAATGTAGCCTCTCCTCCCTTCTCTCCCCACCCCTGCCTCATTCCTTATAACAAAGCATAAAAAAAGAAAGACATCACTAAAAAAGGACTCTTTTAAATATGGAGGATAGTTCACTAATATGGTGCCTCAAGATTTCCAAAGCATTTTTACTGACATGATCTCACTGAAACTCCCAACAACACTGTGAAGCAGGTGCTAGTATTTTTGTTTTACAGATGCAGAAACCGAGGCTGAGGAAGATGAAGTGATCTGCCCAGGTCACACAGGCAGGGAGTATGTATCTGATGGAGGACTTGAACCCAGGTCTTCCTGACTCTGAGTCTATGTCTAGGTATTCTAAGAAGTTGAAATGGGATGTATGGGCCAAGATGGGAGATGGAAGGCTGAATCTCACTGAGAGGCTAATTTGGCTGGAAGGTATTAGAGGTGAAGAAGAGTGATGTGGGAAAGAAAGACCAGAAAAGGCAGTGAGATGCTGGTTGTGGAGAATGTGCAATGTCAGGCTGAGGAACCTGCAGGGCACCTGTGGTTGGGTTCGTCCTTCTTTGCTGAAGAAGACCGTGCCATCAGAGAATGATGACCTGATGGCTGTGCAGGTCATCAGGCTCATTTCTCCTCCTGAGCATCTGGATTCAGTGATCAGATGTTCATCAGGATGACTGCAGAAAACCCAGGATGTAATAGAAATAGGAATAGTGAATAGGCCTGTTTAAGAAGTAGTCTGGGGATAGACACTTTAGTGAGGCACAGAAAAAAATGACATCAGGCTGGGAGGAAAACAGCAACAGTTACTATTGATAATCATCCTGAAGCTGGGAGGGTCCAGAAGAAGGGTCCAGGAGCGAGCCCTTAGGCAGGGCCCTAGTGGCCTCCAATGTATGAGCTTCAGAGTGCAATAGGTTTAAGGTCTTGGGAAGGGAAGGGAGGGGAAAGGAAGGGAAGGGTGGGGAGGGGAGGGAACACAAGGGAGGGGAGAGGAGGGGAGGGAAGGGAAAGAGTAGAGCACCTAGCAACTGAGCAAAGGCCTGCATGGGAAGGGCAAAGTGAAGGAGGAGTGTGACAGTGGAGGGAGAGGGCTGGAGGGGAAGGCAGCCCCCACATGAACACACTGAGGACAGCTGGGAGAGATGGCAGGGAGGGGTTGATTGCAGGTCTGCAGCCTGGAGACAGGTGAGGCCTGCACTGAGCTCAGTCTGGAGCAGTATCCCAGAATTCCCTGCTGTGGGGACAAGTAGTAAAGCGGAGAGAGACACAAGACAAATGCCAGAAGTGTAGACCCACCCCAATGGCCCCAGCCACCTTAATTTGCAGGATCTTCGGTTCAGAACTGGAAGGGACCTTGGTGCAAACCCCTCATTTGGCAGATGAGGACACTGGGGCCCAGAAAGGCTGATTGTTTGGGGTCATTCAACTAGTAAGTGTCTAAAGCATGATTTGAACCAACTCCTCATCCACTATGGAAAGAATCATGTCTACACCAAGAGCCTAAGTGCCACCGCGACGATGAGAGTGGGTTCCAACTCACCAGGGCCTCGGTTCTCAGGACCCCGGGGGCCATTCCCTCTCAAGCCAGGATGGAACCTCAGAAGCAAGAGCTGGGGAAGAGAAGAGAGCAGTAAGCTGAGCAGGGCCCACGTTTTCTTGTGCCTTGCAGACAGGGGCTTTGCAGCCTGGGGCCAGGCACTGCTTATGGAGATGAGGAAGCTCACACTGAATGCAGCATGCAAGCCCAATGCTGTATGCAGGTCACAGAAGGGGGCTACCTTGAAAAGACTGTCAGCTTCAGCCCTTACTAGCTGTATGACTGAGCCATGACAAACCCCCACAGCCTCAGTTCTCCCCTTGGCAATGCCGGCTAACTACCCGGGCTCCCTCCATCCCTAAGCTGCCATAAGGAAAGGAGCTGGCCTTTCAGGACCTCGGACTGCAGAGCAGAGCACTGTGCCAGACTGCCCCAGCTCTCCTCCTCTCTCCAAGATTTCAGATAGGAGTTAACGTACTAAACTGGCACGCCCTAGGATGTCCTATTGACTGAAACCAAGAGGCATTTTTTTCCCCAAAACTAAATGACACTGATGAACAGTTAATAGACCCACTCTCAAGAGTTCAGAGGTTCTTCCTCTGGACTCGAGGTCAGGTGTGGGTCTATGAGCTCGGATGGTGAAGTAAGTTACGGCTTTATTTTCAGTAACTCCTTCCTTTAATTATCTACAGACGTAGTTCTGGGCAAGGCTGCCCTGGCCTGCAGAGGGGTCTGTGCCCCAATGAGGCGAGATCGCCTGCTCCACAGACCCGCAACTCTCTCAGTGACAGCTGGGCTGGGGCCCCCTGGGGCCCCCTGGGGCCCGGAGTCACGCGGCCGGTGGGGATCCAAGGCAGGACTCGCATCCAGGTCCTCCTGCTCCAAAGCCTTCCCTCGGGTCTCTACCTCACTCCCTCACCTTCCGGTTTCGTTTGCCTCGCTCCCAACCGGCAGCCCCTGGGCTAGCTGGGGGGTGAGAGGAGGCCTAGAGGGGCGGCCCCCCCCACGCCTCTCAGAGCTCACGCTTCGTTTCAATGACATGACCACCCTCGAAGGACTGAGCCGACACGAGACCCCACGCACAGGGTGGGGGGTCCTCTAGATTGGGGGGCACGGCACCCCGGGTCCAAATGCGAGGGGAAGGCGGGGGGCGGGGACACGCAGCTCTGAGGGTGCAAGGGAGGTGAGGATGGGGGCGGGGCGCGGGACCACGCAGTCCCCACAGGAAGGGTGGGGGGAGCTGAGGATGCCGGGTCCCCAGGAGGCTGGGGGAGGCCACCGGACGCCCGGGTCCAAGGCCGCTGGGGTTTCCACGGGACGCCGGGGTCCTGCCCGCTCAGGCTGGACCCTGGGGGAGACTCACCCCGAGAAGCTGCGGCCACGAGGTCACGGGGAGGGGGCGGAGTGGAAAACGGAGGAAGCGGAAGTGGACCACGGCGCGGGAATCCTGGGAAATGCAGTTCGGAGTCCCGGGGAGCTTGGTGAGCATGCTCAGGAGGAGGGACCCCCCCCCCTCCGCGGAGGCCTGAGGGGCGGGGCGGGGCAAGGGGCGGGGCATGCACGTGCTCCTCCTTCGTTTCCCTCAGAGAAATGATGACGTGACTTGCGCTTTGTCTGGAGTGACGGAGGCTGCGCACGTCACCAGCCTCCCTCCTCCTCCGGAGCCATCCGGGTCCAGCGACCTGATTCGGGGTGCCTTGCATGCCTAAGTAGGAAGGGCCGGGGGCGGGGCATAGGCTCGGTTCGAAATTGGGGGAGGGACCAGAGTGGGCGGGGCCGGAATGGGTGGGGCGGGGCCAAGCCAAAGGTAGGCGTGCCCAAGAAGTGCTTTCTCCTCCCTCCCCTTCAGGCAAGGCAACCTCTGCTTGGAGGAGGAGCTTAAGACTGCCCCTCCCCCTCCCCACGTGCTCTCAACATTCGCCCCCAGGGCTCCTGCTTTCCTCGTCTCAGACCTGATACAGCATCCCAGCTTATCACTTGTTCACTCCTTCAGTCATTCACTCACTCATCCATCCATCCCTGGTCTGCTTCCTGGAGCAGGCAGGGATCCTGCCCTGCGGTTGAAACACGAAAAATGTGCAAAAGCGTTTACAAAGACCATTTCTTTCACCAGCGGTGCATGGAATGTGCACGCACTTACAGACAACACAAAATCCAGTAGATCTGAAAGAGAAACAGCTCTTGTGAGAGAACTCAGCGGGTATCGCATCCAAATCGCAGCCCTGAGTCAAATAAAACCGTAAATGAAGACCACCTTACTGAAGTCGCAGCTGCATGCTTTTTTCTGAGATTGGATTGCTTCTCTGCTGCTTCCGCTAGTTTTGACTTAACAATTAACATCAGAAAACACGGGTGCTCCATCAGCCACCACATCCAGATGTGATGCCATCAGTTACAGCAAATGTAGAAGTTTTGAATGCTGTGGATAAGTGCACTTACCTTGACTGTGCACTTTCCAGGGATGTAGACATTGATAATGAGGTTGATGCACACGTTGCCAGAGCTAGCTCAGTGTTTAGGAGGTTGTGACGGAAAGTGTCAGAGAGAAGAGGTATTAGACTAAAATTACACCAGACTGAAAGTCAAGGGAGCCACTGTACTGATCTCATTGTTGTAAAGTCTACCAGTGCCATGCATGGAAACTGAATCAATTGCTTCCATTTGAATTGTCTTTGGAAGATTCTGAAGATCAGCTAGCAGGATAAAGTACTTTCTCATGCTGAGGTCCTTTCTCAAATTATACCACCATGCATTCAAACTCTGCTTCAGAGAAAGCAACTCTGATGGGCTGGCTATGTTGTTCGAATGCAAAAGGTACAATTGCCAAAAAAATCTCTTTTATGGACTACTCACACAGGGTAAGCATTCACAGATGTGAATGATATAGGGACACCCTCAAAGTGTCTCTTAAAGAACTTTAGAATTGTGTGACAATGGGAGACACTGCTCAGCATGGTATGCCCACATCAGACAAGATGCAGCCCTTTATCAGCAAAGCAGAATTGAAAAGGCTCAAACAAATGCAGGATGTGCAAATTTAGAGTATCCACCCTAAATGTTCACAGAATCCATTTGTGCCTAACCTGTGGTAGAGCTTTCCAAGCTGATCTGATCAGCCATAGTCAAAGACACTGAAACTTAACTCTAGCACAGTGATGTCATTTTGGTCCTCTCTGAGAAAGACAACAACCATCCATCCCTCCCTCCCTTCTTTCCTCTCTCCTTCCCTCTCCCCATCCATTCCATCCCTCCCTTCTCCAGCTCTCCTTCCTTCTCTTCCTCCATTCATCCCTCTCTCCCTCCATCTTTCCTTGCCTCCCTCCCGTGCTCCTCCAGTTTTATCTCTGTTCTCATTTCTAGGGAAGAGGGGCCTCTTAGCTTGGCTCTTTGGACATGTCCCTTCTGTTATCTGCACTCTTTTCCTTTTGGGCCCGTGGTGGCTGGTGCATAACTACTCTTAGTGGGGGGTGGTGGGAGAGTAGGAAGAAAGGATGGCAGATGACTGAGAAAGAAGGAAGCATGATCCCTAGGAAATATTGCTACTACCTCTGGAATCCTGATAATACACTCCTGTAGCATAGTATTAAAGGAAAATTCTCTGTAGGAAAAGAGGTCTTCAGCATCTCTTGGCATGAGTGTCTGGAAATAGCAGGATTCTTAATACCCTGGCCACAATTAGATTAGAATTTGGGAGATCAAAGGTAAGAAGGCAGAATGGAAGCTAGAGAGTGGGACTGAAGATAGGTGTGGTGGATTTGATTGAGTAGGGGGATGATGCGGAATACATTCCTGCACTTTAGGAAAACATCTGGCAACTGAGCAAAGGATGGATTGGAGTGATTTGAGGCTAGAAGACAAGGAAGAAGATTGTTCCAATAGGCCAAGGAATGAGGGCCTATACTAGGAGCGGAATAAAGAAGATGGAGATGAGATGTGACGAACCATGAATCCCTACCCCTCCCCAAGAAAAAACCCCACAAAAAACTAAAGATTCTTGTTCACCCAAAAAACTGCAAGGCATAGCGCATTTAGGAATAGCAGATGTCAAGCCTACCTTGAAGACAAGAAATGCTCTTCTAGTCCTATCTCTGACACATTGTGATCTTGCAAGTCACTTAACTTCTCAATAGCCTGGGGTTGCCCTCCTCAGGATACCCTCCAGCTTACAATGTCTTTCATTTTCCACTTGATAATTTCAGTCATCCCTTTCATAAAAGGTGGACCTAGTCATGGTTTATCAGTGTTATTTAGTTTTTGTAAAAAAAAAAAAATCACCTCTTGGTTTCAGCCAATATGCCTTTCTAGTATGGCATGCCAGTTTAGCATATCAATTCCTATCTAAAATCTTATGGAGAGGAGAGGAAGGTTGGGGCAGTATGGCCCATGCTCTGCAGTCAGAGGTCCCGAATTCAAATCCCACTTCTGACATTTACAACTCGGACAAGTCTCACCTTCCTTGACCTGTTTCCTCATCTGTAAAATAAGAAGCTTGGACTAGGTGCCTTTGAGATTTCTTCCAAGTCTAGATCTATGATCCCAAACACTTCATGACCCCATTTGAGGTTTTCTTGGCAAAAATCCTGGAGTGGTTTACTATTTCCTTTTCCAGCTCATTTTCAAGATGAGGAGTTGAAGCAAATAGGGTTAATTAAGTGACCTGCCCAGGACAACACAGCTAGCAAGTATCTGAGGTCAGATCTGAATTTAGGAAGTCTTCTTGACTTCAGGTCCAGTGTTCTATGTACCGCATCACCTAGCTAACCTAGCAGTGGAGAAGACTGAGGGTAACTGAGCTTCAAGAAAGTTTGGCAGGAAACCAAACTAAGCAAAATTATCCTGTGAGAATCTAAGAATTATCTGGGAAGCAGATCAACAGGCAAAAGATGGAAAGATTATAAAGTATACATAGTACAGGTCCGTGTAGGGAGTAACAAAGCTTGGGGTAGAAGGGTGGCAGTGATGAGAAATTAGTTCTCCAGTTCCTGGAAGAGGATGAGGTGTGAGCAGAATCTTAGAGCATCAATAACTATATAATTTATTCACATTTTCTTAGGAAGATCTGAATTCAAATCTAGTTTCAGACACATTCTAGCTGAGACCCTTGGCAAGTTGTTTAACTTCTGCCTCTATTTGCACCTCTATAAAATGGGGATATCAATTACCTCCAGGATTGTTGTGAGGATCAAATTAGATCCGTAGAGCACTTTACAAACCTTAAAGTGCCACATAAAGACTAGCTCTGATACTCACTCCCTGTGCAAACTTGGCCATTACTTAACCTTTCTGGGCTTTTCTCAGTACAATGAGGATATTTAAGTAGAGGACCTCGAAGGTCCTTTGCAGTTTTGAAATCTAAACCTATGACTAGAGGATAGAAGATTGAATTGTTTAATTGTTGATGATATAGCCTTTGAGTTGGACAAAATGAAACTTTAAACATGCCCTGCCTGCTTATTTCTATTGGAGGAAAACCATATTCAAAATACGCCAAGTAATTTTGGCAATTACAAACTAGGGTCTGAGGACAGGCTTCATTTTAGGAAGTAGCTCTACAGCTGAGACTTGATAAATCTCCAAGTCCAAATAGATATAGATGAACAGTGAATTCAAGGTACAGTGAGCAGTTCATATTGGGAGATGGAATATCATGAACAAGAAATAAGCAGACAAGTTTGGTTGGAATAGCATATGAAGACAGGGAGAGGGAAATATTCCATTAACCTAGAAAGATAAACTTAACCTGGCCTGTCAAGGGCTTTGCATGCCAAAAGGAAATTTGTATTTTATCCTAGAGGCAAGAGGGAGCCCCTGGAACTTCCAGAATAGGAGTTGATATAGACAGATCCAGACTTTAGGAATATTAATTTGGCAGTAACGTAGAAGATGGATCTGAGGCAGAAGAAACTGGAGGCACTGTAGAATTAGGGGGGTTTTAGAAGTCCAAGCAACAGATGATGATCTGAACTAGGGCAAGAGCCATGTAAGTGGAGAGATGCAAGAAATATGTGGGTAGAATCACTAAGATTCTCATTTGATATGGCAATGACAGAAAGGGTACTGTTGAGAAAGACTGTGGGGTTCCAAACCTGAGGGAATGGCAGGATGGGGTAAGTTTGGCAAAAGTAAGTAAACTAGAGACAGGTTTAGGGGAAGATGAATTGCTTTGGACATGATGAGTCTGAGATGCCTATGAAACACCCTGTTTATGATTCAGTAACTGATAGTATCAGGCAAGGCATAAAATAGCAAGAAAGTAATACTAAGGACAAAGATAACTGGGAAGTAGATGCAATAGCCACTGGGAAAAGTCTATTGCTTGTTTCTTCCCACAGAAAGACAAGGATGCCAAATGTCTTTTTTGGTGCTAGACACATTTCTATATAACTTCTTGCTATTTGTTCTCCCACTTTAAGGTGGTGCAGAATCAGATAGTCTCTGTAACCCCAATTTGGTCTTTCTGATACCCACTTACTAAGCTCCTACTATGTGCACGTGGAACTGTGCTGGACACTGAGGATGAAAAAGGGGAATCCTTGCTCTCAAGAAGCTTGTATTCTACAGAGGACACACAATACTTTATTTACATAGGTAAGTGAAAGGTCATTTGAAGAGGAAAAGAGCAGGACTAGCAGGATTCTGAAAAGGTGACATCAAAACTGAGTTTAAAGAATGATAAGGAGCTTATAAGGAGCTGGAGGGTTGTAAAAGGTGGATGAGTACAAGGATATATTTTAAGCAAGCAATAGCAGGTACAAAGGCAGAGGCACGAGTATAAAAAGTGGTTCAGGAAACGGCAAATAGGCCAGTTTAGCTTCTGTGTAGATGCATAAAGGAATGTGAAATTAGTGTGGAAAGGTACATAGGAGACACTGTGTGAAGGAAGGGCTTGAAATGCCAAGAAAGGGAGTTTAGATTTTATCCTGGAGGGAATAGAAAGTCATTGAACATGGTCTTCCAATATTCATCACATTTATTAGGAAATTTCTGATGGTCAGAAATCTATTTGGGTCAAAAGACTTCCCACATTACATCATACGGTTTCTCTACAATACAATTCTCAGCTGGTAAAAAAGGGATGAAATGTTGTTTGAAAACTTTCCCACTTCTATTACATTTGAAGGGATTGCTTTCAGCTATGAGTTCTGGTGTACCGGCTAAAGGTCTTTCCACATTTATTTACAAGGGTTCTTCAAATATGAATTTTCTGATGTCTAACAAGGTGTGTGCTTCTGCTGAAAGCCTTACCACATTTGTCACATTTATAAGGTTTCTCTCCGGTATGAATTCTTTGATGGTAGATAAGTAGTGTATTTCTACTGAAGGCCTTGCCACATTCATTGCATTTATAAGGTTTCTCTCCAGAATGAATTTTCTGGTGTCTAACAAGGTCTGGTGTGCGGTTGAAGGCTTTCCCACACTGACTACATTCATAAGGTTTTTCTCCACTGTGAATTCTCCGATGTACAGAAAGGGATGAGCTATTATTGAAGGCCTTACCACATTCACTACATTTAAGTGGTTTCTCTCCAGTATGAATTCTCTGATGGCAAATAAGCTTTGCATTCTGGCTATAAGCCTTCCCACATTCATCACATTTATAAGGCTTTTCTCCAGTATGAGATTTTTGGTGTTTAATAAGATCTGTGCTTCGATAGAATGCCTTCCCACACTGACCACATGCATAGGGTTTTTCTCCAGTATGAATTCTCTGATGGTAAGTAAGGGATGAGCTATCAATGAAAGCTCTTCCACATTCATTACACTTATGGGGTTTCTCACCAGTATGAATTCTCTGATGGTAACTAAGGGATGAATGTTGGTTGAAGGCTTTCCCACATTCATTGCATTTATGAGGCTTATCTCTATTGTGAATTCTCTGATGTACAGTAAGGTTTATGCTCTGGCTAAAGGCCTTCCCACATTCACTACATTCATAAGGCTTCTCTCCAGTATGAATCTTCTGATGTCGCATAAGGTCTGTGCTTCGACTAAAGGCCTTCTCACACTGATTACATTCAAAGGGCTTCATTCCACTGTGAATTCGCTGATGCATATTAAGGGATGAGCTAGCTATAAAAGCTTTACCACATTCCTTACATATATGGGGTTTCTCTCCAGTATGAATTCGCTGATGGTAAAGAAGTCTTGTGTTCTGACTATAGGCCTTTCCACATTCATTACACTTAAAAGGCTTCTCTCCACTATGAGTTTTCTGGTGTTTAATAAGATCTGTGCTACGGCGGAAGGCCTTTCCACAATGATTACATGCATAAGGTTTCTCTCCAGTGTGAATTCTTTGATGGTAATTAAGGGATGATTGTTGGTTGAAGGCTTTTCCACATTCATTACATTTATGGGGTTTATCTCCATTATGAATTCTCTGATGTACAGTCAGATACGTGCTTTGGCTAAAGGCCTTCCCACATTCAGTACATTTAAAAGGCTTTTCTCCAGTATGAATTTTCTGATGTCTAGTAAGGTCTGGTGTCCGACTGAAATGTTTTCCACATTCAGCACACTCATATGGTTTTTCTCCAGTGTGTATCCTCTGATGGTAACTAAGGGATGAGGGTTGTTTGAAGGCTTTACCACATTCGTTACATTTATAGGGTTTTTCTGCGGTATGAATTTTCTGATGGTAAACAAACTTTGTGTTCTGGGTGAAGATCTTCCCACATTCATCACATTTATAATGCTTCTTTCTAACATGAGTTTTCTGATGTCTAATAAGGTTTGTGCTCAGTTTGAAGGCCTTTCCACATTCATTACACTCGTGTTTTTCTCCAGCAGTCTTACTATGACACTGAATGCGGTCTGTCTGATAACTGAAGAGTTGTTCACATTCTTTATACTTAGACTGTACCTTTCCTGAGGCAAATGTCTTAATGAGGCTTGAATGCTGTTGGAAGCTTTCCCTAAATGTATCCCACTTATTTTGACTCTTTGCTCTAGGAACTGTCTGTTGTTTTTCAGAAAACACCAGCCTCAGACTGATGCTTTCCCCAAATTTATTACATTCAATGGCTCTGACATCTCTGGGAATTTTCCTGGAATGAAATGATTCCTTGGAATGATTCTCTGGCTGGCTCTTCTCTCCTAATTGAACACCACTTTTCCAGGTTTCTCCCACCTTCAAGTCCCAGGAACTGTTGCCCGTGAATCTCTCCTGGGGTAATTCTCGCATAGTAATACCTAGCTTTACAGTAAACTCTTTGGTTTCAGGCTTAGACTCCCAATCTGAAGAAGATAATAACAAAAAAGTAAATCTTCCCCTTCTGCTGTTTACATTTAATCTTCTATCTCCTCAAAGAAAGTAATCACACGCGAAAGGGCAGAGTGAACAATAAAATGCCATGACTTCAAATTCAAAGACTGACTTATTCTGCCAAGAGTTTTCATATGAATCACCCCATCGGATGCTCACACAGCCTCCTGAAACAGGCAGGGCAGAGGGAACTGTGGCTCCGGATGGCCGAGCGCACCGAGGGACACTCCACTGGGCTGTGCTGCTGATTCAGTGATTCCCTCTGAAGCCCTCACTGTGCCTGCCCCTGCAACATCCTTAAGAGGAACAACTTCAATGATGAACAACTACATCCAAGGACAGCAGAAGGAAATACAGGTGTGAATGTGTGTAGGAAGCCCTGGGTGCTGGGAGCAGCATGCTTTACATGGCCTAGGTGGTTTCCCTTGGGGATTGAGCATGCTGTCCTCAGAACTGGGACAAGAGGGTACAAACCACTGGACTGGCTTCCTGCTCCTGAGACATAAAAAAAAAGCCATGTCTAAAAGGAGCCGGGGCCTCTAGGACTGAGGGAATTCCCAAGACATCTCCCTGACCAGATGCTGTCATGTTGGTGAGTGGGGAGAGAAGCAGCCTTCACTCACATCTGTGATTGTATTCCTTTAAAATCTTGCATTCCCAAATAAATCTGTTTTCTGAATTCTACATGATCCACAGTGTTTTAATGTGTTCCAGTCCCAAGCCTGAATCATGGGCGTGGTCTCAGCTAAACCCAGTCTCCTGGAGAACAGGAGTGTCATCCAAGGAAGTGTCTGAAACTCACTTCCTTTTCTTTACCGATGGGGCCTTTCGCCTGACAGGTCAGAACACAAAAGCATGCAACATTTCTCTGAATTTCTGTAACCTATTTGTAACAGTCTTTCAAGGAACACTCACTAATACAGCGAGACAAGAGCAATAGATAGATGAAGGGCTCTACTTCATTAAGGCAGGCTCTTAGCTTTCTCCACGTCAACATTTTTAAATGTCTCCAACCTGCCATCAATGTGGAATGAGCCCTCATCACTTCATGCCTAGACTGCAGCAACAGCTACTGTGGGGTCTGCCTGTCTCCCATCTTTTCCACTTCCAACCCACCCTCTATTCAAGCAATGAAAGGATTTTCCTAAAATGTAGCTCTGACCACATCACTCTGCTTCTCAATAAACTCCAGTGACTCCCAAAAGACTCCAGGATCCAATACAAAATCCTGTATTTGGGATTCAAAGCTTTCCTCTCCACGTTGTCCACAAGTAGTTACACTGACTTTGCTGCTCTGCCTTTGGACCTTTGCACTGGCTGTGGCCTTTCCCTGGGATGCTTTTCCTCCTCATCTCTACCTCCTGGCTTTAAGATTTAAATTTCACATTTGGCCAGAGCTGGCAAAGGCCTTTCTTGGAGATGACCTCCAGGTTATCCTCTAGCTATCCTGTATGTACATACATAATTGTTTAGAGATTGTCTGCTCTTCATAAGGAGAGCTCCTGGAGGGCAGGGTCAAGATTTTGCCACTTCTTGTATCCCTAGCACTTAGCACAGTGCCTGGCATGTAAGAGCACTTCATAAACGCTTGCTGACTGACTGCCCATACTGGCTCAGAGACAAAGTTAGGATGGAAAATGACATATGCTGGATGATATAAACAACTTTCAAATAGACCCTAGGGCTATCTGCACTAATAAGCAAAAATAGGCACTATTTTCAGGGACCAGCGTCAAGTCCTGCACACAGATTCAACCAACAAAGCATGGGATACAGCTGGCCTGATAAAGTGAAACAAAAACATGGAGCCCACTCTGAAGGCAATGTGGCATGCTGGGAGGAGCAGTGGTTCCAGAGTTTGAGGTTCTGGGTTCCAAGGCAAACCATCCAACCTCTCTAGGGCTGCTTCCTCACCTGTAAAATGGGAAAGAAGGCTTGACTGAACAGCTGGGGAGGGCCCTTCCAGTCCTAAAGCTTTGCTCCTCCAGCTGGAGAAGCAAAGGTCACATGCTGCAACTGTCCTGATCGGGGAGCATCGTCTTCCAACTGCAAAACTCAAGGGTCTCTGTTCATGGATTTATTGCTGCTAAGGCAGAAGCTTTACTAGGAGCATACTAGGACAGAACATACTAGGAGGCCTGATGGTCACAAATGCATCTAGCTCTCTGCCAGGGGCTCTCTTTGGGGCCTTCTGGCCATGCTCAGTACTGTCTAAGGACAATCAGCTGCTCCCACATCTCATGGGTGGCAGGTCAGGCCACAAATGGAGAAATGCAGCATTCTTTAAGGGGACATATTTTATAGACTTGGTTATTTCCAAATGAAACAAAGCATGCTTTAAAGAGGCCATAACATTCCACCAGAGAAGCAAGGAGATACTATCAAGGACATGGAAGACTAGGGAAGAGAGTGAGCCCCAGAGAGGCAATGGGTGATGGATTAACAGGCCATATGCTGCCCTGTAACCTCCAAGTATTAAAAGGCACAGGGTTCTCTAGGTATTCAGTATAAAACTGATGATCTGATGCAAGATCAGAGCAACACCTTCCTCCAATCCTCCAGGCCTGAACAGTTGAAAGGGAACCCAGTGGCCATCTTGCCTCACCTGGACCTGGGTTTAAATGTCCTCTGTAACATCAGAGCGAAGAGCTGTTGTAGCCTTTGCTTAAAGACGACAGGGAACTGACCACCACTTGAAGATTCTTCTTCAAGTTCTGAACTTCCCTATTAAAGAGACAGGTGACTTCTAATCAGGGAGGTCATGTCTGCCACTGGGGCCAAGCATTCAAGTCACCAAGCATTTATGAAACACCTACTATGGGATACTATGGGATAGGGCCTATGTTAAACGCTGGACTACAAAAGTCCTTCAAATGTCTAAAGGCTACCCTCATGTCTCCCCAGGGTCTGTTCTCCAGTCCCAGTTCCTCCAACGTTCCTCACATGGGATGATCTCCAATTTCCTCAGTGTCCTGGTTATCCTCCGAAGGACATACTCATGTCTGTCCATACTTCACTCCTGACCCCAGTGGCTGCGTCAATGTGGGGATTCCACTCCACTCCACAAAGGCAGATCAAAGCCCACTGAGACCTCCTCACCCTATGGCTTCTGCCTATGCGTGTCAATAATTTTCCTAAAACACAGCATGGTGTTCCTCAGGTAGTCAGACAGGTTAAGAGAGAGGCTGCACCTTGATCCACACAGCTCCAGCTCATTCAAGAATGTCTGCCATGCCATGCAGATGTGATGGAACTGTTGTAAAGCCCACTACCATGCCTGGCTTCTTTTCAGAGTAAGCTGCTGTGAAGCCTCATTCCATGACCTGAAGCTGGGCAGCTCATTTCCAGGATGAGGGCCAACTATGCATGGATCAGATTTGACCCGGAGATCTTACCTACTGTCCCCTTCCATCTGTTCCTGTAGTGTTTATCATCTTTACCCATCATGGCAACACAAATGTTCTTACTTTGTGCATCTATCATTATATCGTCATTCCAACTCCACTCCAAAACCAGAGGGCAGGGGAAGCATTTCCTTTTTCTCTTATATTGCTCTCAGGGCGAGGATGGCTTTATACTTATTAGGAAATGAGAAAAGTACCTGTGGAGGAGGGAGTTAATGAAAGAATGACTTCTTGTGGGGACCCCAAAGAATATTGATGGAGAAAGAGCTCTCTCATTCTGGGAACAACTTCTGAGAATGAAGGCAAGAAGGAATTGATGTAGAAGAGGAAAGTAATTTGTTCAGATAAAGGGAATCTACGAAAGTGCCCGTAACAGAGACCTTCTGTCACTGTGTGTTGCCTCAAGGAGTCAGGCCACTTTCCTCATTGGGGTTCCTTTGTCTCTACTACATCTTCTCCCCTTCTTGTCCCGCCCCACCCCCCGTCCTCTGTGCTCCCTTCCCACAACCCACAGGGAGACACCTCAGACTTGGGTACTAGGAAGGGTTTTAGCCTGCAGTCAGGAGACCCGAATTGACCCTGAAACTTTGCCCCAGTGACTTTTCCTCACTGGCCTGTTTCTCCTTCTGCATTGTCATGGGCAGAGACACAGGCATTTTTAGGCCTTTCCACTTCTGCTGCCTCTTGGATGTGGAGTTGTACCAGCAACCTTAATGTGATTATGACCATTCAATACTAGTGGGATTGTGGAGCACCTGGCACTAAGGGTGACTTGTCAGCTGTGTGGACTGGCATATCAGCTGGCACAAAGAACTCATTTGGCATTCCCTGGAGAGTGTGAAGGGATGAAGGTACCATGTGGAAAGTGGACTGTACTCACAACTAGAAAGTTTGTGCTGACCTGACTCAGACACTCCCCATCCTGGTGACTTGTGCTCAAGTGGCTTGTGCTCCTGAGGTCTCCCAGAGCTCTTGGGGCTCTCTAGGGTCATTCTTTGGCAACACTTCAAAATGTATTGTACATTTACAGAAAATGAATCCACAGTAATAGCCCCAGTTCCTGGTTCCCTCACTCACCTAGATAGGAGTCTCTTGAGCCTTCTCTCTCCAGCATCCACGGGGCTTCCCCTCGTTCCAAGTGGGAGATTACGTCTCTTTGGGGAACTGGAAGCCCTGGTCATCATAAATAGAGAAGTGCTGAAGAGAGAGAAAATCTCAGAATTCAGTCTTTTTGAAGAAATGAGGGCAAGCCCAGGGGACGACAAAGGACCTCTGGAGACAGCTCCGTGTGGCATTTCCAGGAAGGAAAGATGCTGTGGTATGGGACAACAAGTTGACTTGAAACTGGGCGGAAAATGAGTTCATTTTGTCCATTCACTGTCCAGCCTCTCCTTCCAAATTCCTCATCCCCCAGAATCTACCTGGTATTAGGGGAAGTTATCTGCCTAGCCTGGAGGGCAAAGCTATGAGTGAGTACCAGGGAGAAGTTGCCAAGAGACAAATTTAGGCTGAAGGGAAGGACATGTTTCTAACAATAAGCTCCATTCATAAACAGAAAGGGCTGACTTGGGAAATGGCACGAAGCAGAGGCTTGAAGATCACATATGAGGCAGGCCTTAGAGGACAGTCTTCCTCAGGGACAAAGGGACGCACAGCCTTCAAAGACAGTTCAATTCTCAGCTTCAGTGATTCTAATTATATCTTTAGTTCTCAATGACAAAGAAAGGTGGCAGAGACAGCTCAGGGCAGCCTAATGGAATTCTCAGCTTTCAGTTACACTGGGCAGAGACCTTGGGTGTGAGAAAAGGGAGCAAATGTGTACTGTCTCTCAGACTTGAGGAACTCTGGTCTGTAAGAATTGCTAATGCCTTAAAATACCATCAGCCATGTAGCAAAGGAAGAAGCCAAGAGCTCAGGGGCAATTCTACTCCACAAGGGAGGGGCCAGGGTCCAGGGAAGCCCCCCTCACCTAGGAATACAAGGTTCCTGTAGTTTTCCAGCATCACCTCCTTGTAGAGCTCCTTCTGAGAGGGATCCAGATGTTTCCACTCCTCCCCAGAGAAGTCGACAGTCACATCTCTGAAGGTCAGAGAATCCTGAAACACCAAAGAACAAAAGATTTAGAGATGAAAGGAACTTTCAGTATCCTTCAGTCAAACCTTTCTGTTTTAGGGAGAATGAAATGGAGACCTCGGGAGGGCAAGCCACTTGAGCACAAGTCACCAGGATGGGGAGTGTCTGAGTCAGGTCAGCACAAGCTTTCTAGTTGTGAGTAAAGCCCACTTTCCATATGGTACCTTCATCCCTTCACACTCTCCAGGGAATGCCAAATGAGTTCTTTATGCCAGCTGATATGCCAGTCCACACAGCTGACAGTCACCCTTAGTGTCACGTGCTCCACAATCCCACTAGTCCTGAATGGTCATAATCGCATTAAGGTTGCTGGCACAACTCCACATCCAAGAGGCAGCAAAAATGGAAAGGCCTAAAAATGCCTGTGTCTCTGCCCATGACAATGCAGAAGAAGAAACAGGCCAATGAGGAAAAGTCACTGGGGCAAAGTTTCAGGGTCAATTCGGGTCTCCTGACTGCAGGCTAAAACCCTTCCTAGTGCCCAAGTCTGAGGTGTCTCCCTGTGGGTTATGGGAAGAGAGGACAGGGAAACAAGAAGGGGAGAAGATGTAGTAGAGACAAGGAGTCCCAAGGAGGAAAGCGGCCTGTCTCCTTGAGGAAACACACGATGACAGAAAATCATGAAATCTGAGAGCTGGAAGAGGACTCAGAGGGTGTGCAGACCACAAAGGGACCTGGATGTGAATTCTCTAAGTCCCCACCAAGCCGCTGCCCCTCTTCCACCAAAACAAAAGGGAACCCTCTCCCTCCCAAGACATCCTATTCGGCTCATTTCACTTTCTCATGGCTTTATTCCAGGCTGCAAGTTTGTTAACCCCTGACACCTGGCTCAGATCTAACTCTCTGGAAGGTCTACCTGGGACTCCTGGCTAGTTCTGTCTCCTGGATCAAGCAGAAAAAGGTGTACCCTCTTTTACAGGACAAAACCTCAAAGGCCTGAAAATAGCTATTGAGATAGACTGCATGGCCTGGAATCAAGAAGACCAGAGTTCAAATCTGGACTCAGATACTGACTAACCTCGTGACCCTGGGCAAGTCACTTAACCTCTGTGTGTTTCAGTTTCCTCAATTGTAAGAGTGGAGAAAATAAAAAGCACATATCTGTCAGAATTGTTGTATCAGATGAGATAAAGTGTGTAGCACTGAGCTTCGCACAGTATTAGTGCTTAATAAATGTTTGTTTTTGCCCTTTCTTCTTTCCTCCAGGTTAAAATCTCAAGTTCTTCAAACTATTTCTCATAGAGGCAGCATGATACAGTCAACAAGAGATCTGACCCTGCACTTGGGGAGAACTGAGGTCACACCCCATCTCTGGTACCATGGACAATACCTCTGAGCCTTTGTTTTCTCTTCTGTAAAAAGTGGATCACAACTCTGGGACTATCTACCCCATGACTGTCAGGAAGTTCAGGTGAGAAAAGGTGATTCTTTTTCTATATGTATAATATATAATAGAAAGCACCATAAAAATACCAGCTATAAATACTACTTACCAACTGTTGGTCCAATTATGAGCAACAATCTCTTAATTGTCAAATCCTGTGACCTCTTCTCAGCCCTTATCTCTTGCTGATGCCTCTGCCATACTGTCATACTACTCTCCCCAGATCTCCTCCTACTCTTCCGACCACTCTTGGACCCTCTTCTCCGCTGGCTCATCATCCACATCCTGCTCCCTAAGAGGGGCAGGGGTAGACTCTGTGGTGGGCCCTCTTCTCTTATCACTACCTCCCACTTCCCCCCCCCCCCCACAACCTTTTACCTTCCCAAGCTTTGTACTCAGGTGCGTCCTTTCAGCTACCCCCTGGGCTATGCATAACCTTATTGGGGACTTCCATAAAGCGTTTTTCTTTTTTTTTTCCTCACTGACACTCCCAAACATTTTATGCCCTTTGTATTTGTTTTGAATAGAATTTCCATCTTTCTTTCTATGGGGTTCTGCTGATAATACACAGAAATACTAATTATGTGGACTTATTTTATATCTTGCAACTCTGTTAATTTTATTTCAGTAAATTTTTTTGCTGACTATAGTTTTCTAACTAAAACATCCTACCACCTACAAGAAGGAAATTTTGTTTCCTCTTTACCTACTTTGTATTGTTCCAGTTTCAAAATATCTTGCTACAGTCATTAAGCTTCCTGTGATTCAAAGGAAGCAGACAGAGTTCTTCCTCTCCGTATCCCTTGGCTCTGTCTCTCTACTAAAGCAGAGGAGCCAATGAATTCCTGATCTGCCTCATGATGATATATCATATGTCAAAAGGTGGAGGAGCCAACATGGGGAAGTTCCACTGTGACTAACGGAACAAAAATAGATGCGGGCTTAGAAATGATAGGAGGCTTATAGAGAAAGGACCCCTCCCTCTCAGAGTTAGGGGCAGAAAACTGGGCATCTTCTGACACAGAGTCCCAAAACAAAGAGTACACATTTGCAAGCACTTTGTCCCTCCCAACAACTCCGGGAGCTACTATCATCTTCATTTTACAGATGAGAAAACTGAGGCTAAGACAGACTGTGCCCCTCGTCCAGGGTCACCCAGCATATAGATGGTAAGTGCCAGAGGCGGGCTTCCAGAGTCAAACATGACAGGGGAGATGGGAGAGAAGGCAGAGCGGTTTGATTCATAATCTCTTTCTGTTTTCTGGGTCAAGTCTACCAATACGCAGGCCTCGAATGAACACTTCCTATGGGCCAGCCATTGCTCTAAGCACTAGGGATACATAAACAGATCTGACTCTCAGAGAGCCCCATTCGACCTTTGAGGCTCAAAGAAAATGATCTCTTCACTAAAAAGGACAGGATAGCCATGACCAAGGAGGGCTGAGACAAGCACGAGGGTTTGGATGGGCTTTCAGGTTAGGAAAGTACTTTACAAATATTCTCTCATTTGATCCTCCAAATAGCCTGGTGGGTTGGGGCTGCTATTGTCCTCATTTACAATTACGGAAACTGAGGCAGGCAAGGGTTAAGTGACTTGCCTTCAAATCTAGCACTCTGCCCAATGCCCCAAGGAAGGAAGGAGACAGAAGCATCACATGAGAGGGCCCAGCTGCACTACATTCTTAGGTAGTCAGGCATTTAGGCCTGGCTTAGGTTTCATTCCCTCGTTCCATGATCCAAGTCGTTAAGGATAAAACTGCAGCCTGGCTGCAGAAGTCTAACAATGAGAGCATCACAAGAGGGAGTGGACTCGGCCTCCACAAGGATCTTCAAAAACGTGCTGGGGGTGACAGCCACGAGCTGCCCCTAAGGCCCCTTTCTCTGACTCTGGGATACTAAAACCTCATCTCACTCACCTGAGCTGGGGCTCTTAGGACTCCAGGGCCCATGTCCTCCTGCTCAATGCTGCACTTGCTAGGAAGGTCCAAATTCTCTGCAGGCTGAGCTGGAGAAGGAAAAGGAATCATGGGAGAGAGCAGCTTTTTTGTGCCTCCTGGACAGGAAGTCACCACCGACTACCCCCCTCCCTAGGCTACCAGACCCCAGCCAGGCAAGTACCAACAATTAGGAATGGAGGAGGGCAGGGGTCATGGTACCTGCAGCAGCTACCTGGGATCTGGTCTTTTCTGACAGGGTCCCAGACACCGGCCCCAGAGAAGGCTCAGGCTACCAGATGCTACTACCCCCAAGCAATATAAGGCTAGCAAAGGAACCAGGAAACTTGGATTTTAATGGTGGCTTACATACGCTAGCAGTGCAACTATTCCCCAAAACAAAATCCATTTCCAGTCTCCATCCCTGAACACATGCCCTCCTCCCTTCTTCCTCTCGGGATCCCTAGTTCCCTTTAAGAATCAGCTCCTGCACAACATCTGTACAGGGCCCTTCCTGATCTCCACAGTTGCTAATCCTAGCCCAAGAACTCATCTTGCATCTATCTGTAGAGACATATACGTCCCCTGATAGAACAGAAGCTTCTTGAGAGAAGGAACTGTTTCAGGTTTGTCTCTGTATTCCTAGGGTCCGGCCCATAGAAAGCACCTAACCGAGGCATGTTGGCTCGTGACTGAAATCTCAACTGGGAAATAGTGAAATGGGGCTAATACTTCCAAGGCTCACCTCACAGGACCCTGGTGAGAATGCATCCTGTAAACATTATTGCTGGAGATAGAGCCGGTAATCAGGGCACTTGGGTCTAGAAAGGGGAGCAAGATATCTGAGTCCAGGGAAAGGCATTAGGAGATAAGATGCCTGGATTCCAAGAGGGAGGTGGGCAGGAGGGCAGGACTCTGGGTCTTGAGGGGGCAGCTGGGCATGGGGGCTAAGCCACAATCGCTGTGCTCTCTATAGGTACTGGATCTTCACAACACTCTAGCTATTATAATAAAGCTGGCTAAAATTTTACAGCTGAAGAAACCGAGGCAGACAGAAGATAGTGACTGGCTTAAGGTGCCTGGGGTTGGAGTGGAGGGCAGTGGTCCCGATTCTAGGCGTGGTGCTCTATGTGCTGCACCACTCAGCTGCTATAAACAGGAAAAAGCCTGTACAGGGGCAGTACGTCTCCACTCACTGAACATTTAATAAGTGTGTGCTATCGCCAGGCACTGGGGATACAAGCAAAAGAAAGACGGTCCCTTCTCTGGAGGAGCTTACCAGCCGGTGGGAGAAGCCAACACGTAAACGGGGGAGGGGCGCTAGGGGTGCCCGAGGTGGGCCAGGATACCTCGATCGCAGCGACGGGGGAGAGCCCTAGAAGGCGGGGTCCCCCGAGCCACAGTTACCTCCCCTGGGCAGTGACCCCTCCCCCTGCGGAGCCCAGCCCGGGCTCGGCCTCTTCCTCTCTCGGGGGGGGGCGGGGAGTGTCTCCTCCTCGGTGAATCTCCGGGGTGGGGGAGGGGGCTCCTGCCCTTCGCCCTGGGCTTCTCAGGATGCCTGGGTCCGAGGGGTGGAATGCCGGGACGTTTACGGCCTTCTGTGGAGCCTGGGTCCCTTCGGGGGGGAAGGTCCTTTGGGGGCTGAAGACCTGTGCGTCCCTTCGGGAGGGGTCAGGGAGCCCGGTCCCTTTGGAGGACAGGGGTCTCGGAACGCCTGGGTTCCCTAGAGGGCGGTTATTGGCCTCTACTCGTTGGAATCCCATAGGGGAGAAGGGAGCCCAGCATATCTGGGTCCCTCCAGGGGTCTGGGGGCGCAGGGAGACCCGGCACAGCCCACCCCCGAGCCCCTCCGGAGACTCACCATGCGACCGCGGTGGACACACAAGTCACGTGGGAAATGGAAGCGGAAGTGGCGTACAGGGAGGCGCGCGGCCTCCTGGGAGATGTAGTCCGGAATCTATAGCGCGAGGCCGCTTGGGAGAGGTGGTCCGGAATCTATAGCGCGAGGCCGCTTGGGAGATGTGGTCCGGAATCTATAGCGCGAGGACTCCTGGGAGAGGTGGTCCGGAATCTACAGCGCGAGGCCGCTTGGGAGAGGTGGTCCGGAATCTATAGCGCGAGGACTCCTGGGAGGGGTAGTTCGGCATCCTCCTGGAGAGAGGACGTGGCTCGAGGCTGATCTCGACGCTGGCGCTGGGGCAGCCCTGGAGGGTGTACTCACCCCTGGAGGGTATACTCACCCCCTGGAGGGTGTACTCACCCCCTGGAGGGTATACTCACCCCCTGGAGGGTATACTCACCCCCTGGAGGGTGTACTCACCCCCTGGAGGGTGTACTCACCCCTGGAGGGTATACTCACCCCCTGGAGGGTGTACTCACCCCGAGGGTCTCCCCAAAGCCCGAGGGCAGAAGACAGGAGCTCCGGGGTGGGGGCAGGCAGTTGACCCGTTTGCAGTCACGACCAGCTCCCCATGAAAGGCTGCATTTGAACCCACGACTGAACAGCGCCTGGCCGAGGCTAGTGAAGAAGCGGGTCGTCCGCACGTGGCATCGGGGAACCCCAAGCCCTTGCGCTTTGGATCCGGAAGTCGGCCTTCCATCTCCCACCTCCACGCCTTTGCCCCAGCAGCGTCACCGCCGTCACTGTGTTCCTGGAGCCGGGGTCCGAGGCCGGCTCCGGGCCTTTAGCAGGAACCCAAGGAGGGGAGCACCTCCCCCACTGCTGCTTCCCTGTCCACACAGACCTCTGCGAAGTGACGGGTGTCCTGAGTCGGGGGGGCGCATTTCCCACGTGGCCTGAGCACCCTTCATTCAAGGACCAGGAGGCAGGGCGCTGGTGCGTGTCCGTGGAGGAGAGGGCGGCTTAGGAAACGCGTCCTGTGTTCCCATACCAGCCAAGGGACCGTCTACCCTAAGGAACTTACATTGCAGCCAGAGATGGGCATGTGCTGGGGCCAGCGCTTCCCCCAGACGTGCCCCTGGGCGGAGGGATGCCCCAGCGTGAGAGGGTGGCGGGCACGGTGCCTGGGAAGGGCCCCCACTTCGCTTGGGGCTTGGACGCTGTGTGAACCAGCATGAGTTCAGAAGATCTGTTTGTGCCCCTGCTACACGCTGTAGCGAGGTCATGGTTTGTTCGGCCTTGCTTCCCTGCTGTGAAAAAGGGATGTGGTTGAAAGGGGCTGATCACCCCTCTTGGCATTCACCTCCCTTGGAACTCCAGGCAGGAAATGTGGGCATAGCTTAGAGATAGCCGAACCCTTCTCATCCTGATTCTGGAAGCGGTGACCGGGGAGGTCGTTCCGTTGGATCAGGAGAGAGATGATAAGGGATGAATTAAGGTGTAGACTGTGTGAGTGCAGAGGTGTTACTGTCCAGCCCTGGGGAGATATGGAGATAAGATCCGGCAGAGGATTCTGGCCTGGAAGCATCAGGATCAGAATGCTAAATTTAGCTTGAACTTTGGTTTTGGACTCAAGGGTGAAGCCTCTGACCTTCCTTGTCCCCCCCACCTCCTACCTATTGTTGCTGAAAATAGAATGAAGAGGATGTGGCTTATGAGAAGGGTAATCTCCAGTAAGACTTAGCCTCATGCCTTGTTATGGGAGTGAGCATTTCTGATCCCCATCCAGTCCCACCAGGAATGAGAGAATGCTTAAGAAGAAACCCCAGACCCAGAACTTTTGAGGTGTGTGAGATGGAGTTGTGAGAGACTCTGGCTCTTAATATAAGGCCCATCAGTGTGATGGAAATGCCAAGTACCAGTCATCCTCACTTCACCTTAGAGTCCTGGAGCTGTGTATTCCTAGGATCAACATGAAGAAATGTTAGGGAGAAGTGTTGTATATGGGACAATGAAAAGTGATGGATTTGATGACCTAGATTCAGATCTTACCTCTGCTTTGGTAGTTTGTATGACCTTAGCTTAGACACTTCACTCTTCTGGGACTCAGTTTTCTCAGTAAAATGAGGGTGTGGGACTAAATGACCCCTGTGGTCTCTTCCAGCTCTAAAATCTTACGAGATAAACCGGTTCAATTCTTATCAATTCATAAAACAGTTATATACTCACTCTAGGTAGCATCTTCTGCTCAGTGCTGAAGATGAAAAGACCAAGGAGAAAACAGACCTTGTCCTCAAAGAGCTTACCACAATAGGAGTCACAAGACAAGTGGATAAATAAGGAGGGCACAGAGCAGGATGTGGTAAGCTTGTTTGAGGTCAGGTCCAATTCCTCATGCAGGTTCTATAAGGAGTGATGCTTACCATCCGTCTTAGGTATGTGTGTTCGTCCTTCGTTGCCGAAGAAGACCATGTCATCAAAGAAATAATGACATGATTTGCCCTTGACTTTGTTTTGAATCGGGGAGGGCTGTGCAGGTCACCAGCCTCACTTCTCCAGAGCCATCTGAATCCAGTGACCAGATATTCATCAGGATGACTGGAGATAATCCAGGATGAGGCAATTGGAGTTAAGTGACTTGCCCAAGGTCACACAGCTAGTGAGTGTCAAGTGTCTGAGGTAAGATTTGAACTCAGGTCCTCCTGACTCCTGCACTAGTGCTCTATCCACTGCACCACCTAGCTGCCCATCTGTCTTAGGTGTAGATGACTGGACTACTAGTGGGATGAGGATGATGGGAAACTGTAGTGCATCTAGAGCAGGATGTAAGGGGGCAGATCTGCTTTGCCCTAATTATGCCAATTGTAGAGACTACTGAGATATCAAAGAAAGAGGAGCTCATACAAGTTTGGTTACTAATATGTTTTATGAGGATTAACCAAATTGATTGGGTTGTTTAAAGGAGTTTGCTCACAAGATCAGTCATCATGGGTGGCACCAGAACAAAGTAATGTTGTAGATCCCTCTACCAACCCTAGACCAGGTATTGTATAGACACAAATCAAAGAAGGCACAGTGCCAAGGATGGTCTTGGGTCATGTGCAAGGGTGCCCATGGAATGGTTCAGGCTGGTTTTGCTGTTTACATTTATTCAAGGTAGTTTACATTCTCTGTGAGACTCAAGGTCATGTTCCTAGGCTCTGGCTACCACCATACACTCCACCCCTCATGACCCCTACTTTTATAATCTTTCTAAGAGTATCTTCCACAAAGTTCCCTAAGTGATACATGAATGGTTTTTTTTTAACATGAAGGAAGCCGAGGAGCCTCCTAGTGAGTTCCATTGGAGGTACAATCCACAACAGCTGTACAAGCACAAGTAGGGAAACAACATGGCCAAATAAGAAAATGACCACAACTGTTCCAATTTTCTTCCATCCCACCCTGAGGGCAGTGAAGGAAGAGTCAATGGCAGTTATTGATTTGTGGCAGAACTGAATTTCCAAACTTAACTCGGTGTAGGCCAGCTGAATTTCTGACATAGGTTCAGAGACAAAGAAACATGACTTGAGCAATTTTACAGCATATTGGGGGTGATATCGAATGGTCTAAGAATCAATCACAACGTGGAATAAGAATAATTTTATTTGCTCAATTTTCCCTTTTTTGTCAGTGGGAGATATCATAATTTTTCCTGACAAGTTAATGTAAGAGCAACAAGAACCCTCAATTATAGTACAAGTCATAGTAAGAGTATATAAAACGATAGAGTAATTCTAGAAGGGAGATTTACCTAGAAAATTGAGGGAACTCAGTACACAGATCCAGTAAAGCAAAAAGCTAAAGCAGTACAATAACAAACATTCTCTCCCACTCATGCTAGCTGCTGCCTCAGCTGCCTGCTTTCTCTGTCTTTCTCAGCTCTGACTAGTCTGACCAACTTCCTTTCAGCTCTACTCCAGTTCACCTCTTCCTATTCTACACATTCAACAAGCTTCTCCCACTACAGTGAGAGTCATGTAACTCAGGCTTCCATGTGACTCAAGCAGGTCACATGGGCCTATTAATAGATGGGAAAGATCTTCCCATTATGCAAAAATACATTAAAATACACTAACAATACAGTTACACAATTGAATTTTCTTACAAGAGGCTGACTTTACTACAATTATAACAAAAGACCTTGGTGGGGATGTATAGATACACTTAATTAATTTTCAATTGAGAGAAAGCAGTGTGTATCCAATAAGTTGCCTAGGGAAGAACATGTTCAGTTGCTAACCATATTCAGAAGAAATTTGTGTGTGTTCATCCTTCACTGCTGAAGAAGACCATACCATCAGAGAAATGATGACTTGACTTGCACTTGACTTTGTTTTGAGTGAGGGAGGGCTGTGTAGGTCACCAGCCTCACTTCTCCTTCAGAGCCACCTGGATCCAGTGACCAGATATTCGTCAGGATGACTGGAGATGACCCAGGATGAGGCAATTGGGGTTAAGTGACTTGCCAAAGGTCACACAGCTAGTGAGTGTAAAGTGTCTGAGGGGAGATTTGAACTCAGGTCCTCCTGACTCCTGTACTGGTGCTCTATCTATTCAGAAGAAATAGATGTTACACAGATGTTATTTTCCACTAAGATAACTAATTGCAATGAAATTCTATTTCTTAAAATAAAACAGAAGAGGTTTCTGACTTTAACCTTACAAATTAAAAGATTCATATCTTCATCTCACAAGCTTTTTTTTTTTTTACCATTGTTCAATTACTTCCATAGCATTCTGAAAAAAATGAGATATTTAGGGAATTTGATCATGTAAGTATTAGCAGGTAGATGACAAAGCCCAAGTACTAATTGATTTAGCTATTTGGAATATGGAATGACTACACATTCAGACCAAAAATAGTAAGATCTTATGTACTTGTACTCACATCTTCTATTAACTACCTGCCCTTATTACAGAAATTTGCTATAAAAGGGAAAAGCAAGCACATGATCATAACTAAGTCAAAGCCTAAAGGTACAGAATGACTCCACACATGTATGCCAGGATAACGCATCTTTAGCTCTGTTTGATTCCAGTTAAGAGTCACAGTTGACAACCAATCATCCAGTAACAATTTCACCTCACAGCCAGATTCAGGTATAGTCAGGTCGGAAACATTCCTGTTCAAAAGGAACTAACACAATGGGGAAACTGAGTCATGGGAGTCTTAACTGTGGCTCTGCCAAGGTCTTCTTTTCAGACTTTTCCCAGATACAGTCCTCCACTTGTAACACAGATCACATTCCCTCTGAATATCTTGTGGCATTTCTCTTGAATGTGGATTACCGACTTAAAGACTCATCAGACAACTCTACATGAATTTGAAATTTAAGACAACAACAGTTACAGTCCCAAGAGCTGTTACCTCAAACAAGTTTTACTAATCACAACTTAAGGTCAGATTCATCTATTTTCACTCAATAATAAATATGCAATAAAGGTTTACTACAACTCACACACACATAAGAAATTTTACGTAATATTCTTCACTTGTTTCTTTTTTCTGCTTCTTGAGTTTAAATTCATGATCAATAATTAGAAACCACTTCTATAGATAAACTTGTAAATTCTTAGCAATCCAATTTCATTGTTTAGAAATTCCATAACCCCTAAGTGGCTCTTTTTCCCAGGGCTGATGACCTTGCCTAAACAAATGATTTTAAGAAGCCTTGCAAGTTACAAACAAAGGGAATTCTAAAAGATCTTTTCTTTGTGCCTTTTCCTCACACATTAATGAACAATTTTTTCTTTTTTTCTCATAATTTTTCTAGTTCTTACTGAGTGTTATTATTGATTAATGGACCTAAGTGATAGAAGTCTTCCCAACATATTGCAACTCATCTAGCTAGGAAATCTTAGGAGTGCTTGGACTTGCCCTTGCTGTTCCCTTAAATATATTTCTCTTTTTGTAGGGAGAAAGCATGACAGTTCTTAAAATTAAAATTGAACATAATCTATTACAAAAATGGATACGAGTCTCATGTAATTTACAGCAAAGTTTTTAATTTCAACACAGATCACTTAAAAAGTTACTTTAAAATTGAGCAGTATTTAACTTTAATTTGTAAGACTGCCTAAATATCTAACTAGATGTTCCAATCAAACTCAATTACTTTTTAATTGTTTCCCAATTAATGACAAGTTTTTCTCTTTTTTTTGCTAGCCAGGAAAGAGTTAATAATATAAGCAGATAGTTTTAAAGTATCAGGTCTATTTTTTTCTTTCCCCTCTGAAACTTCACTGGCACTGCTCCCAAACCTTTCTCTCTATGGGTAAGATGACCTTCATTTCAATAAATCTCTCATTCTAGGGGTTGGGGTGGGTGGGAAATGCTCTTAAATCCTTTAAAACAAATTCTAAAGAATATTAATCAAATTGCTTGCTAGCATTTATTTTCAACACCCACATACACACACAAATAAACATTCAAACCATTTTATAGGTCTGAGGAGAAAAAATTTCCCCTCTTTTTTTCCCTCATCTTTCCTTCTGCACTCCAGAACCTGGCCACAGTTCAGGAATATAAAGGAAGAGAAAGAATCTTTCTGAAAAAGTATAGGGTTTCACATTAGTTAACAAGACATAGGTAGATTTACCAGCAAAGTTTCTTATCTTCTAAACTCTGTGTTACAGTTGCAGACTGAGAGACACACAAAGGGACCAAAAATTGTGGGACAGTGTCCTCACTAGTGAATATTATTTCTCCTTGGCTGTCTTACTAGATGTCTCCAGAGGCCATGCTGTTGTAGAGACACGTATACCTACATACAGCTTAAGAAATTACTACCCTCTTAAAACTGCACCTATCTTGTTTCTTGCATATTCGGATCTGACACTTCCTTTATCAATCATATCCCAATTAATCTTCATTCACTGAGTTTTTCCTCCTCTGCCTCCTGATGCACACAGGCAGAAAGTGAAGGGGAAAAGAGAGAGAGAAGGAGAGAAAGGAGGGGGGAGAGAGAGGGGGGAGAGAGGGAGAGAGGGAGAGAGAGAGGGGAGAGAGAGAGAGGAGAGAGAGAGAGGAGAGAGAGGGTGAGAGAGAGGGAGGGAGGGAGAGAGAGGAGAGAGAAGGAGAGGGAGAGAGAGAGAGA
>CM053771.1:6889258-6909008 GCA_028658325.1 Potorous gilbertii | reverse complement strand
TATAAATGGGAAGTAGGCATGAAGCACAAGCTTGTGCAAACTCTCAGAGGCAAGGGATGGAAAATGAAATTGAGGTTAGAACAATTTGGGTGGAAAGGAGATCTCATGAAACAGACTAATATGAGATCAGGCTTGAGGAGTAGGCTGGCTCTGAGTTGTAAGGCAACTTTGAAAGCTAAGCAACTAAATTTGACTAGGTTAGCAGCTTTGGGGTGGGAAATAAAAAGGGATAAAAGGAAGAACAACTACAGTAGTTTACCAACACAAAGTAAGAGGTGAGCAAAGTCTGAGCTAGAATCATGGTCACATCCATGGATAGAAGGGGCTGGATAAAATAAAATAAAAGTATCAATACTAACAACAGGAATCTATGAAGACATTTCTTTCTGGAAATCCTACAGAAGTTTGTTCTCTTGCCCTCATCAAATCTCATTTGGTTTACTCAATTTTGAATACATTACATTTCATGAATAGAAAGGTAGATGATCTTTTCTTTAAATGAAAACTTGTTCAAAGGATAGACAGAGAAAGGTCTTTTATTAACATAAAATATGTATCTAAAACCCAAATCAAGCATCATATGTAATAGGATATGATCGCACCTTTCCCCAAAAATATAGGATGAAAACAAAGATGCCCACTGTCCCCATTATTGGTTTTTATGCTTCTAGTAACACTTGCAATAGTCCTATGGTAAGGGCAAGAAATGTAGTGTATAAAATGAATTGAAGAGAAAATAAAACTATTGTTATTTGCTAATGACATTATGGTGTACTTAAAACATCAGGGAATCATCAAGCATACTGTCCAGAAATTAAGAATAGCTTAGAAAAGTAGAGGAATATTTACTGTTCATGGATGGACTATGTCATGACAATGAAAATGATGACCTAAATCAATTTGTCAGTTGTAATACTATGCCAATCAAATTATCAAACTAATATGATAATGAACTCAAAAGTCTGATAAAATGCAAAAATTCAAGATCTAGAATCTCAAGGTAGATAATGAAATTTGGTAAGGTTGAAGTGGTGTAGTGGAAATAAGTAAGTTAACCGAGCATAAACACCTTTAACTAGTTTTAAGCTTCCATTTTGTGATCAAGTAGTTGTTATGTAAGCTGCCTTTTTTTTTTAAAATAAAATGAGCACCCAAAGGGCAAAGTTTGGCAATCATTTGTGTGTGTGTGTGTGTGTGTGCTTGCCTCAATCTGGTAAACAACTATTAATGACTGTCTTTATTTTTATTAATTGTATCCCCATCTTTTTGCATGAAGTATACTAAGCAATAAAAGCTGCTTAATACATATTTATGAGATTCCATATTTCTCTCCCAAAACTGAGAAATTCTTGTTAATAATATGAGTATCCTAAATTTTGTTAAAAACTTATAAACAATTGCTAATTATGGTGAGTCTGATAGCTTGCTTTCATCTTAAAATTAGATAATTAATCACCAATCAGAACTTAACTGTAACTTGTAAATACCCTTACATGGAGCCATAAAATACCACCAGAAGTCACAGATATCAGCCTGCCCATGAGCTGTGTCTAGGACAGATTCCTGTGTTCCTTCCTTTTAGAGTTATCATCATATGTCTATCTCAGATAGAATTTATTATCCACATGAATAAACAGAGAATATATATACACATAGGCATATACAAATGTATACATAAATGCATATATACAGTCACATATATGTGTGTGTGTATACACACACAATTTGTTTATGTATTTCACACATCTTCACATTCTCACATACACATATCTAAAATATATTCCCACATAAATGAGTGATCTAAGGATAGGAATGATCAGTTCTTAAAAGTGTTGCAAACTCTTAATAACTATAGGAAAAATGTAGTAAATTATTAATTATGAATAAAATGAAAATCGTTAATGAGCCCAAGGTTCACCTAGCCCCCTGTAAACTGGCAACAGTTACAAAAGGGGGCACTAGTCAATGTTGGAGAAGTTGTTGGAAGGAAGGCACGCTAGTGCATTGCTGATAGAACTATAAATGCATACAACCATTTTGTAAAATTATTAAAATTATGCAGATAAAGTCACTAAATGTTCAAACTGTCTGATCCAGAGATCTCGTTACCATGCTCATAACCTGTGTTGGCAATTTGAATGGGAACACCTTTCCCATTCATTAATATGCCCATGTGACCTGCCTTGGTCACAGGGAGGTCTGAGTCATATGGAGCCTGTGATAGGAGGAGTTTGATGAATGACTGGAACAGGAAGGGTGGAATAGGAAGAGGCAGAGCTAGAGTACAGCTAAGAGGAGATTGGTCAGAGTCAAGTCAGAGCTAGGAAGGATGCAGGTAAGCAAAAAGGTGGCTGATGTGAATGAAAAGGCTTGTTTGTGATTTTGTTTAAGGGATCCTGCTTGTGATTTGTTTGACAGAACTGGTTTGTGGGAGGTCTACAAGGGGGAAGTCTTGGGGATGATGTTGTTCTATACCTTTCTGTTGTGTATAGATTTTTGTTACTCTGATAGATTTGGCTTTTTGGTATCTGAATAAATGTTTTGGTTCTGTCTTCTCTATGGAGAGGCTATTGTATTTTGCAATTCAGAATCATGCTGGGATATTCATGGCCGATGTAGGTACCATGAGTACCACATTGGAGCTACCTACTCCAAGGAGGTCAATAATAGAAAGTTTTCATATATATCAAAAGATTTCTAGCAGCACTTTTTGTGGTGGCAAAGAATTGGGAACAAAGTAGATAGATCCCCATTGACTGAGAAATAGCTCAACAAATTTTGCCACCTTAATGTATTGAAACAATAGTATTCTGTAAGAAATGATGAATGTGGAAAATGGAGAAGTAGGAGAAAGCACTATAGAAGAACTCTACTGATTCTTGTTGCAAACCAATTCAAAAAGGTCTGCAAAAGTCACCAAAATGAAACCTGGAGGAACAAGCCAGGAAAAAGTCACAAAGAATCCTTTTTTTATCTGACTGGCATAGGATAAGGATTAGGAGGTATGTAGTCAGAAATGCACCATGTGGAGCAATGCGGTGTGTAAGAAGAGTCTGGACACTGTGGCCAGAGGAACTCCCGGGTCTATTCCATAATACCCCTAAACCCTTAGTGGAGCTGTGGGCAAAATCTATAGTTGCCAAATGGCAGCTTTGCCAACAATTACTGAGGTACAAGACACATCTCCAGAGTGGAGGGTAGAAGGGAACTCATACCCAGGGGGTGGCATTCCAAAGTAATATCATTGGTCCCCATATCATAGGAGTAAGTTTGGCATCAATGTCACTCCAGATGCAGGAGCAAAGCAGGGTTACCATTCCAACTTCTAGCCTATTCTGAAGCCTACAGAAGATAAACCAGGGTGATAGACCTAGGCTAAAGTGTAGCCTGTTCTTGTGTTACTCAGAACCAGTGGAACTTCCCAGTTGGCTGATTATGGCTATGTTGAACTCCAGTCTTCTCTTGCTCAGACTGAAATCCAAATCAGGGCATTTCGATGTCCAGTCCATCTGTACAAGGATCAGGTTTGGATATGATCACTTTGAGAGAAAGTTTACAGGTCCTGAAGCCGGTCTTTTCCTGTGGATATAGTATAGCCTAACACTCAATACCCCCCAAAGCAGCAATAGGACCAGACCCAGCCTCCTCTCCTGAAATATAAAGAGCATAGTCCTAACAAAAAATCCAAAGTTAGGGAGTTGTGCTAGAAGAATGAGAAAGAAATAAAAGAGTCACATCCAAGTTGGTAAAAGGAAAACTCAACACACAACCCTTAAAGAATAGAATGACTCCAAAATATCTCCAAGCAAAGCCTTAAAGAAAAGCTCCAAGGTTTGCCTGACCCTCTGTGTATTGGCAGGTGTGGCAACAGATCAAAATAGTCAATATTGGAGAGTTTAGAACAATTTCAACTAGAATTCCTAGAAGAAATCAAGGAAGAGTTTTTCAAAGAGTTAATTTTTTTATAAAATGAATGAAGTAGGACTGTAGAAGGAGAAAGGTTGGAAAATAAATGAGAACTATGGAAGAAAGAATTGGAAAGATAATGAACAGCTTGGCATAAGAGGTACAAAACCTTGTTCTAGCAACAACTACTCTGATAATTAGAGTAGACCAAATAGAAATCTATGATTCCATTGGCAAGAACTCTTAAAACCAAGTCAACAAACAAAAAAATCAGATGAAAATGTTATGTATCTTAGAGCAAAAAATAGGTGACCTAGAGAACAGATGAAGGAAACGTTCAAAAATCATTAGAGAATCTGAGTTCCATGACCATAAAAAAGACACTAGAGTTCACATTTCTTCTGAACTGAGTATCATCCAATGGGGGAAAAAGTGGACCTTTAAAGAAATGGGTAACTTCTAGGCATTCTTCATGAAAAGACTGTGCAGAAACTTTGAAGCTGTAACTTAGGAAAAAAAAATAAAATGTCAGGAGAAACACAAATGACATGAGGACTAAACAAGGATAAACTGGTTATAGTGTAATATGAGATAATACATGTGTCCTCTCTGAATTCTATCATCATCAGAGGTCATAAATGTCATCTAATTAGGCAAGATCTGGGAGTTGTTATATTTTGATGATCTTAAGAGAATGACCAAGATATGAGAAGCCATTCCCTCATTGCACCCCTATGTCTCCAGACTTTTTAGATATGTTAATAAATTATTCTGATCATTTCCCCCTTTTTTTCCTCTTTTTTTGGTTTTAAAAACTTTTATATAAGATGGCTCTTTTGGAGGGGGAATTAGACCAATACTCTATGAAAGTATAATTATATAAAAAAACCCAATAAAATAAATTTTGAAAAAAAAAAGAAATGACACTGGTTAGGAATATAGAAAAGTATGGAAAGATTAACATGAACTGATTTAAAGTAAATATACACAATAACTAAAATAAGATAAATAGAAAGAACAACCAAGAAGTAAAAAGTGACCATTTCAAAATTAAAACACCTATGGTATGAAAAAAAGAGGTAAAAGAAAGTGCCACTAACCCATTCTTTTCCAAAGTTTGGAGGTGCACAAGTGGTGTGCATTGCACATATTTTCAAACTTTCTTAATGTGTTGATCAGTTATGATGATTTTTTCACTTTCTTTTTCCTTTAGTAATCTTTTTTGTAAAAAATTATTCATTACATAAGATGACTCTTTTAGGTAGGAATACTAAGAGAATGCTTTAGGGCCTGGCTATAAAGGAGAAATTAATTTTCAAAATACTGGAGTGATTCAAAAAACAGTAACTGTGGGTTTGTGAAATTTGGTGGCAGAGAGGAAAGTGGTGACCTCCACAGGAAAAGGGAAGATTGGAGTAGCTAATTAGAAGAAAGATAAAGAGATCCATTTTGAACATACTGATTTTGAGATGTCAAAGGACATTCTGAAGAGATAGTCTACAGACTAGTGCCAATGAAGGACTGGAATTCAGAGTAGTAGTTAGTGGTGAAGAAAGAGATCTGGAAATCATTGGAATCTGGCCTTGAACTTATGGGAGCTGGTAAGAGCCGTTAAGGAAGAGTGTATTGAAAGAAGAGAAGGACCAAAGTAGAACCTTTCAGGATCCCTGTACTGGTGGGATTGGAGAGGGATAGTAAACCCACCAGGCATTTGAGGTCAGTTTCCCAAAGTGCCTACCACAATCCCTACTGTATCTCAAGTACTTAATACTTGCTGGCTTAATTGATTGAAGTCAGCAACAGTTAGAAAAGGAGAAGCTAGCTAGATAAGAGGTGAACTAAGAAAAAGAGACTGTCACAGTCATGAAAGACCAGCGAGGTGATAATTTTCTGGCATGTTTGGGGGTAGGATTCAACTGTCCAAAGCTGCAGAAAGATAAGAAAGATTAGGATTGAGGGAAAAAAAACATTGGAAATAGCAGGTGGAACCATTATTGAACTTGAAGAAAGCAGCTACAATAGTGCAGTGGGATCAGAAGCCTGATATTAATGAGCAAAATTAGAAGCAGTAGCTTGTCAATGAAAGGGAAAAGATATAGAATGATAGCTTGAGGAAATGGTGGGGTCATGTGAAGTCCTATTTGTATAAAGATGGGTTAGACCAAGATGTGTCTGTTAGTGATACAGAAAGAACTGACAGAAAAAGGAGACCTCTCCCCAGCGGATTAGTGATTAAATTGTATGAGCACGCGGTTCACAGAGGAAGAAATAAAAACTGTTTAACAGCTGAGGGAAAATAATGGCATCATGAAATGCCAAAGAACGGTAAAAATCAGAGCAATCCTGAGCTGCCACATCACACCAAAATCCACTACTTTGATGACCTTTCCTGTTTCTATCAAGAACATCCCCATTCTTACAGTCTCCTAGGTTTGCAACTTCAGTCTTATGTTACCACTTACCAATCTTGTTGGAAATCTCTCCATCTGGGCACTGGGCACAGTCAAAGCAACAGACAGGCTTTCCCTCCCAAGGAATCTTCCTGAATCCAGACCCACAGTGATCAGTGCACACAGCCTGGAGGTTCTGGGTAGTGACAAGAGAAGCAAATGAATCAGGGCCTGGCTCTGTCCTGCAGAGTGGAAGCTGTCCTGCTATATGAGAGTTAATGACGCTGATTGAGAATGGTTAAAGATATTCCTGATGTAATTCCTTTAGAGTAGAGTAATTTTTAATTCATAATTTGGTACCTTTCTTTCATGACAACAATTTATATCATCAAACCTAAGACAGGGTAATTCACACAGTATGCAATTACCACACACTTACCAAGCATCTAGGATGGTATAGGTCAGAGAACAATTCAATTAAAGACTCCCAATATTATTCTATAAAACCTTTGAAATAACGTCTCAAATTTCAGAGTAGCAGAACCAGTAAATATTTGGGGTGAGACATTTTGCCAACCAAAGCCAACACATAAAATGAACAGGAGAAGTCTATGACACTGGGGTTGTGAACAACCTAGAGTACATTGCATACTTCAGCTATACCAACAGTGGACCTAGAGGGTAGATGCGACAGTGGGAGCAGATGCTTCAGGAGCTCTCATCCCAAATATGTTAATGGTCTCAGGCTGCTGATCAGAAAGAGATTAGAGGGGAACTTTTGTGGAATTGGGTGTCATCATTCAAATACACTTCTTGGTCATGCTTTCAGGTCACAATTCCAGGGTGATGAGGAGAACTAGTGCTTGTGATTGCAGCGGAGGAGGAGTTCTCCTTCAGAGGATAAGTAGTTTCTATCTAAAACCATCAGCAAGTCTTATCTCTTATGGTTTTATGCTGGACGTCTCCTGAATAAGAATAGGAATGAAGTAAGGATGCCCATTATTATTCAATATTGTACTAGAAATGTAAGCTACAGCAATACAGGAGAAAAAGAAATTGAAGGAGTCAAAATAGGTAATAAGGGAACCCTAGAGAGTCAATTACAAAACTACCTGAAACTATTAACAACTTTAGCAAAGTACAGGAGATAAAATAAATTCACATAAATCCCAGCAGGAAGAGATAGAAAGAGAAATTCCATTTTAAATGACTGTAAACAATACAAAATCCTTGGTAATCTACCTGCCAAGACACAACTGAGATCTTCATGAACATACCTACAAAATACTTTTAACACAAATGAAGTCATAATTGGGACAATATCCATTGCTCCTTCATAGGTTCAGCCCTTAAAACAAGAAAAAAATGACAATTCTGCTAAAATTGATTTACTTAGTGTCATAGCAATTAGACTTGTAAAAATTATTTTATAGAACTAGAAGAAACAATAACAAAATTCATCTGGAAGAACAAAGGACAAGAATATCAAGGGAATTAATGAAGTAAATACCAAAGAAAGTGACCTAGCAGTATCAGATCTCAAACTGTATTAGAAAATGACAATCTTCAAAACAATCTGTGGAATCAGTAGAATAGATTAGGAGACATACACAGTATTAAATGACCATGTTAATCTAGTGTTTGATAAATCCATAGATCCCAGCTTTTGGGATGGAAATTCACTATTTGACAAAAACTACTGAGAACACTGGAAAACAGTATGGCAGAAACTAGGTGTAGACTAATGTCTTGCACCATATACCAAGACATGATAAAATGGATACATGATGTAAACATAATGCATGATAACATATGTGAATTAAGGGGATCATGTCATAATTTCACTGTCAGATGTATGGATCAGGAAGGTACTTATGACCAAGCAAAGGAGAGAGTATTCTGAGATGTAAAATGGATAATTTTGATTGTATTAAATTAAAAAAAAATTTATACAAGGCCAATTCCAACATTGTTAGAAGGAAAAGAGAAAGCCTGGAAAAATTTTTTAGCAAGTCTCTCTAATCAAGGCCCTAATTTCTCAAATATATAGACAACTGAGCAAAATACGAGTCATTTCCAGTTGATGAATGGCCAAAGGACATGAATATGAGGAAAACAAAGCTTCCTGCAGTTATATGACCATGCTCTAAAACCACCGTTGATTGGACAAGAGCAAATAAAACAATTCTGAGGTACCACCTCACACCTACCATATTGGCTAATATTACAAAAGTGGAAAATGATAAATGTTGGAGAAGATGTGGGAAAATTGAGATCTTACTTCACTGTCTGTCAGTGGAATTGTGAATGGATTCAACCATTCTAGAGAGTAATTTGGAACCATGCTTTAAAAGTTGTAAAAGTGTACATACCTTTTGATTCATGTATACCATTATTAGATGGTACCCCAAAGACATGAAATAAAAAAGAGAAGGATCTATATGTGCAAAATATATATAATAACTGTTTTTATGTTGGCAAAGAATTGGAGCATCAAACCTATAGTTCAGGGAGTAGTTAAGTAGTGCAGTAAATAATGTGCCAGTCTGGAGTCAGGAAAATCTGAATTTAACTTGGCCTCAAATCCTTATTAGCTTTGTGACCTTGGGCAAGTCACTTATCTCGATTTGTCTCATTTCCTTATTTGTAAAAATGAGGTGGAGAAGAAAATGGAAAACCACTTCAGTATCTCTGCCAAGAAAACTGTACATAAGGTCATGAGGAGTCAGACACAGCTGAAACAACTGAACAACAGAGAACTGGAAATTGAAGTGATGCCCATCTAGTCGGGTATTGCTGAACAAGTTTTAATGTTTGATTGTAAGGGAATACTTCTGTACTAGAAAAAAAATAATGAAAAGTATTGTTTTATACAAATTTAGGAAGATTTATATGAACTAATAAAATATAAAGTGGGCAGAGCCAGGAGAACATTGTACATGATAAGAGGATTATTTTATAATGACCAGTTGAGAATGGCTTACACATTCTGGTCAATATGATGATCCAAGACAGTACTGAAAGACTTATGATCAAAAATGAGTGAGAACTGGTGAACTCTGAGCTCAGATTGAAACTCTTTTCCCTACTTTTTGGCCTTAGTTTTTTGGCAATATAACTAATATTGAAATGTTTCTTTTTATAGTTTCACATATCTAATCAATAGCACACTTCTCACCTTCTCAATAGATTGTTGAAGTGAGGGAGTGACAGAATTCAGAGCTCAAAAAATTTTTTAAATGAATGCTGAAAATAAATAATAAATTTAAGAAGCAAAAACCAAAGAACCATTTATTGAGGACCTGATCTTTGCTAACTCGTGTTAGATGCAGGGAATGGTAAGATAAAGAATCCTTAAGGAGCTCTCATCCTATAATGTGAGAGAGTATGTATAAAAACAAATCCAAGGGAATTTTTTGGGAAGGTCCATTGGGTAATCCAGGAAAGACTTCATTGAGAAGGTGGCACATGAGCTGAGCCTTGAATCAAGATAGTAATTCTAGTAGGTGAGGAGAGGGAGCATTTCAGACTTGGGGGGACTTATGAATGATGTAGCTTAATGCGTGAGGAAATTTTTTTAAACGAATTTGACTGAACCTACTCCAAATAGATAACCATTATGAGTAATTAAGTTAGAGTGGTAGTATGGGGTGTAATTTTGAAGATTTTTAAGAACCAAATTAAAAAGTTTGTATCTCATCATTGAGGTTTTAGGGAGTTATTGAGATTGACAGAATGATGTGGTCAAGTTGGTGCTTTAGCAAAATTAATTTGGCATTTGGGTAGTGATTGGATTGGAAAGGCAAGAGATTGGTGACAGGGGAGGTCAAACAGGCTGTTGTATTATATTCTTGTTGAGTTCAGTTGGGTACGGCATTCATTCCTTTATCCTTTCACTGCACTGGGTACTTTGGAAATATCAAAATTTGTGCTTGGACTCACCTAGGATGAAAACTCAAAGATTTTCAGAAGTTTGCATAAAATAATAATTTTTGCCATTCGTGATAAACTGTAATAGTGCCTTGAATATGGCCATTATTGATCTTTACAACCAATCGATTTTCTCTGTAAAATTTTTAATAATTCATGTTTAAAAATCCTTCTCTCACTCTTTCCCCTCAGTTTTTTCATCTCTCTAGAAGTTCAGAAGATGTCTGACCCTCTTTAGATGTAGAATTTGTTTCCTCTTCAACCCAGATGAGAATAAGTTTTCAGTGTTGCCAGCCTTCAACCACCATCTGCTTCCACTGTATTAGTTCTTCCTTACAGTTACTCCTTTTTATCTTTTCCCACCTTACTTTGTTTTGACAATTACCCTATCATACACAACTCAGTTACAATATTTCTTCCAAACTGTGTAATGATATTTTAATAATATTGATAACATTTCATGTATCATAAATAGTTCAGCCTTTATCAGTGCTTTATAATTAATTATTTCCTTTTGTTTCTTCTGGATCTTTTAGATAGAATTTTCCATTGAGTTCTGTTCCCTTTTTTCCTTGAAATACCTGAAAGTCATCCAGTTCATCAAATATACTTTTTTTCCATTCAGAAACATACTCAATTTTGTTGGATTAGTTATTCTTGGATGGAACTCCAGCTCTTTTCCTCTTTGAAATACAATATTCCAAGACCTATGTTTTTGTTGTTTTTAGTGTAGAATCTGCTATATCTTGGAAAATCCACTGTTTTTATGCATTTTAAATTTTTTTTTGTTTATTGCTTGCAATAGTTTCTCTTTAACCTTGCAAATTTGAAACTTGGCTATGACATTCCTATAAGTTTTATTCCTAGGATTTCTTTCAGGTGGTGATGCGTGTGTTCTTTCCAGTTCTACTTTATTTTCTTTTTTCTAGAGTTTCAGGACAGTTTTCCTTAATAATTTCATGTAATACTGTATCTGTATTATTTTTTAATCATAACTTTCAGGTAGTGTGACAATTCATATATTGTCACTCCCCCATATGTTCTCTAGATTGTTTTTCTAATAAGATGTTTCAGATTATCTTCCATTTTTTCTGGTTTTATTGTGTCTTTGGGTCATAGGTGTCATTCAATTTCTCTTCCCCAATTCTAGTTTGAAGGAGTTATTGTCTTTCTTAAGATTTTGTATCTCCTTTTTCAATTGACTTTTTTTCATAATTCCCTTAAAGTACTTTTATTTTTTCCAATTTTTTCCTTTTTCTCTCTTGTGGGATTTTTGAATTCCTTTTTATTTTCTTTCTTAAGATTTTTGTATCTCCCTTTCTAATTGGCTCAATTTCTTTTCATAATTTTCTAGAATCTTTTATTTTTTCTAATTTTTCCTCATTCTTTCTTATTTGATTTTTATATTCCTTTTTAAGTCAGTCCAAGGTATTTTTTCTGAGCTTGTGATACACTTCAGGGTCAGAGTGACTTTTTAAACATTACCTCACTATCTTCCTTCCAATATGAACCTAGATCTTTACACCAAAGTAGCTGTTGATATTTCAGGTTGTTTTTCCTTTGCTTATCCACTTTCAATTTTTTAATTTTATTTTTAGCAGCTTAATATTATTCTTCTTCTTCTTAGTTGTTAAGCCTAAGTAGTGGGTAATATTGTTCTAGGCCTCGGGTCCTGCAAATAGTTGTTTTCTGAATATTGTCCTGGAGCTCAACCGTAAGAACTTCTCTCTTCCTCCACTAAGCTCCAGCTACTCTTTCCAGAAAATGTTCTTGTTCCCTGTGTTATGCCCTCTCCAAGTGTATGTATGTTTATTCCCAATCACCCACAGTCACAGCTAGGGATCATGTCTAGTCAATACTAGTATGCCTGACTTTCACAAACAACTGAGGAGCCTTCCATCATTCCTTACCTAGCCATCCAATATTCTTTAGATGAAGGTTTGTGAAGTAAAAGTTTTTGAATTGAAAGTTCCTGAAACTGTGAGGTAAGAGTTCTTGAAGTGAAATTTCTTGAGGCTGTGAATGATGTGAAAATTCACTGTTCGACAAAAACTTTTGGAAAAATCATAAATAGTATGGCAGAAACTAGGCATAGACCAACATTTCAGCATCCTAAACCAAGATAAGATTGAAATGGGTACATGATTTAGACATTAGGGATGATACCATAAGCAAATTAGGAAAGCAAGAAACCATTTACCTGACAGATCTATGGAAAAGGGTAGAATTTATGACCAAACATGAAGTAGAGAACATAATCAAATGCAAAATAGATAATTTTCATTACGTTAAATGTAAAAGGTTTTGCACAAACAAAACCAATGCAATCAAGATTAAAGGAAAGCAGAAAGCTTGGAAAAAATTTTACAGTCAGTGTTTCTGATAAAGTTCTCATTTCTCAAATATATAGAAAACTGAGTCAAATTTATGAGAATACATGTCACTACGCAACTGATAAATGGTCAAAGACTATGAATAATCAGTTTTCAGATCACGAAATTCAAGTTATCTACAGTAATATAAAAAATGCTCTAAATTATTCCTGATTTTAGAAAAGCAAATGAAAACAATTCTGAGATATCACCTTACACCTACAAATTTGGCCAATATGACAGAAAATGAACATGATAAATGCTGGAGAAGTTGTGAGAAAATTGGAACACTAATGCATTGCTGTTGGAGTTGTGAAATTATCCAAACATCTGGAGAGCAATTTACAACTATGCTTAAAGAGTAATCAAACCATGCATATCCTTTGATCTAGCAATACCACTCTTAGGTCTATATTCGAAAGAGATCACAAAAAGTGGAAGAGTACCTATATGTAAAAATATTTATAGGAGTTCTTTTTGTGGTGGCAAAGAATTAGAAATTGAGGAATGAACATCAGTTGGGCAAGGGCTGAACAAGCTGTGGTATATCAATGTAATGGAATACTATTGTGCTCTAAGAAATGGTGAGCAGTAAGACTTCAGAAAAACCTGGAAAGACTTGGCATGAACTTATGTTGAATGAGGTGAACAGAACTAGGAGAACATTGTCCACAGTAACAGCCATATTGTATGATGATCAACTATGATAGACAGGTCTTCTAAGCAATAGAATGATATTAGACAACTCCAAAAGGCTCATAGTAAAAATTGCTTTTCATATCCAAAGAAAGAACTATGGCATAAGTGCACACCAAAGCATGCTATTTTCTTTTTTTCCTTTTTTGTGGTTTTCCTTTTGTTCTAATTCTTCTTTCACACCATGACTAATGTGTAAATATATTTTATTTAAAAAGAAGTCGTATGCTTACAAACATTGTTACTTCTCTGCTCATATATAAGATGAGATCCTTAGCATCCACCTTCAGAGCTGCTGTCAACTGAGAAACAATCCATGAAAAGTCATTTCCAATAAGATCAGGGGTGAAAAAAGGATGTCCATGATCACCATTATTATTCAATATTTTACTAGAAATATTAGCTGTAGCAATTAGAGAAGATAAAGAAATTGAGTTAGAATAGGCAAAGAAGAGACTAAGTTATCACTCTTTGCAGATGACATGATGCTATACTTAGAGAATCCCAGAGAATCAAGTAAAAAACTACTGGAAAAAATAAACAACTTTGGCAAAGTTGCAGGTTACAAAATAAACTCATACCAATCTTCTGCATTTCTATATATTAGTAACAAAGCCCCACAGTAAGAGATAGAAAGGGAAATCCCATTAAAGTTAGGGTAGACACTATAAAATATTTGGGAGTCTACCTGTCAAAACAAACCCGGGAACTATATGAACACAATTACAAAATTTTTTTTGCACAATGAAAGTCTGATCTAATAAGTGGAAAAAACATCAGTTGCTCATGGGTAGACTGAGCCAATATAATAAAAATGACAATTCTACCTAAATTAATTTACTTATTTAGTGCCATACCAATGAAACTATCAGATAATTATTTTCTAGAGCTAGAAAAAATAATATCAAAATTCATCTGGAAAAAGAAGGTCAAGAATATCAAGGGAATTAATGAAAAGAAAAGCTAGGGAAGGTGGCCTAGCCCTACCAGACCTCAAACTATATTATGAAGCAGCAATCATCAAAAGAAACTTGGTACTTGGTCCAATTATCAAAACCACTTGGTCCTTGACTAAGAAACAAAGGGGTAGGCCAGTGGAATAGGTTAGGTACTCAAGACACAGTAGTCAGTGAATGTAGCAATCTACCATTTGATAAACCCAAGGACACCAGCTTCTGGGATAATAACTTACTGTTTGACAAAAATTGCTGGGAAATCTGGATTACAGTGTGGTGCAAACTGGGCATGGATCAAAGCCTGTTACTATATAAAAGGATAAAATCCAAATGGGTACATGATCTAAGTATAAAGATTGATAATATAAACAAATTAGTGGCGCAGGGAATAGTGTATTTATCAAATTTGTGGAGAATGGAGAAATATTTGGATAAACAAGAGATAGAAAACATTATGAAATGCAAAATGGTCAATTTCAACTACATTAAATTGAAAAGCTTTTGCACAAATAAATTCAATGCAACCAAGATTAAGAGGGAAGCAGAAAACTGGGAAAGAATTTTTGCAACTAATGTCTGTGATAAAGGCCTTATTTGTAAAATATGTCAAGACCTGAGTCAAATGTACAAGAATACAAGTCATTCCCCAATTGATAAATGGTCTAAGGCAGTTTTCAGAGGAAGAAATTAAAGGTATCTATAGTTATATGAAAGAATGCTCTGAATCAGTATTGATTAGAGAAACACAAATCAAAACAACTCTGAGGTACCACATCACACCTATCACATTGGCTAACATGAAAAACAGGAAGATGAAAAATGTTAGAGAAGATGTGGGAGAGTTGGAACACTAATTCATTGTTGGTGGAGCTGTGAACTGATCCAACCATTCTGGAGAGCAATTGGGAACTATGCCCAAAGGGCTACAAAAATGTGGATGTCCTTTGACCCAGCAATACCTCTTCTAGAACTTTATCCCCAAGATATCGTAAAAATGGGAAACGGTCTCACATGTACAGAAATATTTATAGCAGCTCTCTTTGTGGTAGTCAGAAATAGGAAATCGGGGGAATCAATTGGGTAACCAATTGGGGAATGGATGAATAAAATGTGTATATGAATGTAGTGAAATAATATTGTGCTCTTAAGAAATGATGAAGAAGTAGACAGCAGAGAGGTCTGGAAAGACTTATATGAACAGATGCTGAGTGAAAGGAGCAGACCAAGAGAACTTTGTACATAGCAACAACCACAGTGTGAGAGGAATTTTTCTGGTAGACTGAATACTACATTGCCATGTAAAGACTTAAAAAATTTCCAATGGACTCTTGGGTGAAAATGCCTTCCACATCCAGAGAAAGAACTATGGAATTGGATCACAGAATGAAGCAGACCATTTTCTTTTGTATTATGTCTTGTTTTGTTTTATGATTTCTCCCATTCAGAGTATCAGAGTCCTAGTTTCCTCACCTATAAATGTATTACCCACCTCAAAGGACTTTTGTGGGGAAAACATTTTCCGAGTCTTAAAATAACACAGAAATGTAAGATGCTATAGTTTGAATGGGCTTCAAGGTTAAGAAGTCAGGAGTATCATGAGGCAGACAAAATGGATTATTCAGTGTGATCTGAGCCTACATTAAGAGCAGGGCACAGTGTGGGTAGAGTACATCCAAAAGGCGAAAGAAATATCTGCACCCATAGTTTGATGCAGTGAAAATAAAGAAAACTGGAACGTAATGAATAATTAGCCTCATGTGAGCTTTCTGGGACATTTGGCCAATTTCAATAAATAAACAAATACAATCAGTGATTTAACTGTATTTTAATGGCTTCACACTGTAATTATCTCCTTGTTGGCCTGTATGTATTTTGTATATACACAGTTGTTTGCGTATTGTCTCTCCAACTTCATATGCTGAGACTGTTTCAATTCTTGTCCTCCTATTTGGTGTGTATGTACTAATCTCTTTATACCTGGTTTGGGGTTATAGGCATCATATAGCAGTAATATTGTATAAATTGAAGAGGAGAAAATGGGTGGGCCAAATCTCTGATTTTATTATTATAGGAAATTCTAGTGAAGAAATTTCCTCATCCTATAGAGATTCGAACAACAGCAGTCATTGTGGAGTTTTCTGAAGCCCTGAGAAGATAAATGACTTGTCTAGGGTAACAAAACCAGTCTATATCAGAGGAAGCAACTCAAACTACATCTTTCTGACAGGTATCCCGGCTCTCCATCCTTTCTCCCAAGGTAGCCTTCATTTTTGTTGCCATTGTGCCCTTTGGACTAATGCTAGTTGCCAAATAGACACCATATTTACAAATCTACTTGGTTCATTTTTATTTAAAATAATGATAATATTTTTTTGTTTTGGCAGCCATTGCTTTTAAGAGAAAGAGATTAAGATAAAAAAAAGCCTGGGGTCAACTAAGGAGGATTGAATGAATGAATGATTACCTAAATGTGGTTAAAGTAGCTAGAAACATAAAGTGGCATTTAGTTTTTGTACAGACCTTCACATCAAGGAAATTTTGATATATATCCTCTTCACAAATGGCGAAATCTTGATCAAGGAGAGACTGAGGGACAAAGTGTCCCACTTTCACCAGGATATCCTGATAATTAGGCAACATCTGAAAGTTCATGATGTCATATTTAGCCACAGGATTCTTTTCCTCATCCAAAACCACCTGGCTCCCAGCAGTGTTGTTAAAGGAAATATTCCTCAGAGATGAATGAAGCTACATGGAGATAGAAGTGAGTCACTTCCTCATGTCCACAGGCAGGGGAAAACAGGATCTAGGTCAATGGACCAGGCAGGAAACCTAGCAGCATATTCATTCATCCATTCACTCAATTATTTATTTGCTCATAAAACAAACATCTCCTCATCACATCCTTTACACAAAGAATCATTGCAAATGTAGACCTTTCAATCCCTGAAGGTTGTGTCTTTATAGAATTGAGTTTCAAAAGTCCTCCTCTCTATTAGGATTTACATAAGAAGGAAACTAAAAAAAAAAGATCATGAATAGAATTGCTACCATCCCTCTCATGCTGTCTTGAACATATTAAATGCTTAATTGGGATTTTCATGAGGTAATTCTTATAAAGTACTTTGTAAATCTTAGAGTGCTATGTAAATGTTAAATACCACTGCTACTACTGCTAAATACAACTACTACCTCTACTACTACTACTTTAAAAATTAAATTAAATCACATCCTAATAGGAATCATTCTATCATTCATCCATCTGGTGATACTTATGGAGTCCAGGAAAATTACCAGTGGTGAAACCATTTGAACATTTTTCATTCTAAGTCTGTGATCATCTGTTTTCTCCAGCTCTCACTTCCATTCAGTTAGTGTCAAGTCGTCCTGGTTCTCACTCCTATGAGCAGTGGGTGCCTCTGAACTCATTTGAGTTATAGTGAGGATGAGGCATGGAGCACCAAAGTTCAATAAACAGCAATAGATGCTTATTGAGGGGTTAATATACATGAAAAATGGTGCCCATCCAGTGATCTAAGGAGGTTTTTTCTCTTTCTTGAACACTGAGTTGGGGTTCCTGGGTTTCATTTATTTTATTATTATTGAGATGCTTTGTACTAACGGAGATGGTAATCACCCCATGGCTGAGAGCATCAACTTCAGAAGCTACTCTGCCCAAACCAGCATGGTGCCCACTGGAGTCCTGCAAATGAGACTCTGCATGCTTAGCTAGCATGGGTGGCATATACATAGTGGGTGACTGCTCTCACACATAAAAACTTTTTGGCTTTTCTGTACTTCAGTCTTTGCAGTGAGGTGCAGTTCGTTATGACCCACCATGGAGTTTTCTTGGCAAAGATGCTAGTTTGCCATTTCCTTCTCCTTCTCATTTTTATAGGTTTTTATTTTACAGGGTTAAGTGACTTTCCCAGGGTCACACATCTAATATGAGTTTCAAGCAGGATTTAAACCAATGAACATAAATCTTCTTGATTCTAAGCCCAGTGCTCTATGAACTGTGTCAACTAGCAGCATCTTAACTACATCTAGAGCCCTTCAATTTAGGAAGCTGCAGGGTTGGGCAGCAGGACCACAAGGGAAGAACGTTGACACCTAATATCCAAGCATTATGTCAGAACAGATATAATCATGGTTCATGTTTCTCAAGTTGAAGACAGGGAAAAGAAGAGCAGAAAAACAACGTTTTAAAGGAAAACAATATTGAAAGTTATCTGAATGTTTATGAATGCAATGACCAATCGATTTCAGAGGACTGATGATAAATTTGCCACATTCCTGTCGTTGTGGTAGTGGTAGACTAATGGAATGAAATGAAACATTGTCAGATGTTTTCATTGCATCATTTTATTTGATTTAACTGTATTTTTCTAATTAAGTAATAATCTATTATGAAAAGATCTTTAGGATATAACTTTCAAGTATGATTAACACTTTTTTAAAAAAAAGAATTAAAATAACATTTTTTTTAAGTTGAGTCACAACAAACTCCCCGGAGTCTTCCGATTGGTACTGGGGAAGTAAATGGTACTTATCCAAAACATGGTTTCTTAACTTTTTCATGGTCCATTTTGCAGAATGGTGAAGCCTACGTATCTCTTCTCAGAACAATGTTCCATTGTTTTTAATTTCCAGTGGAAAAAACTCTAAATTTCAATTAGAAGTTAGTGAAAATAAAGAAAGTAAATTTTCCCATTCATTTTAATAGTTCTTCTGAAATCTATCTATGGACCTCTTGAATGGCAATGTCTAATGGTAGACTGTAGGCTAACAACCCATGTTCTAAAATGAAGACTCATTCTCCATGCACTTAACACTTAAGGCTACTATCACTTTTCTCAAAGATGACTGATTTCTTGGAAGCCTGCATTTCGTGTCTATCATGGGTTGCCACTGAGAAGGGTATCTGAATAAGGCTCTATTTTAAAGTACATAGAATGGGAAAAAATGGGGAATTAGCCTGACAGGAAGTAGTACTTTATAAAGAGAGAGGTTGGATTTCATCATGTTCTTGCATCTAACAACTTAGTCACTCTTTCTTGAGAATCAATGTGACATGCATTCTACATTGGATTCAAAGCATTCTCCCAGGCACCAGGTTTGACAAAATCTTTCCTGTAGTTCTGAGGGGAAGATTCAGCCCTTGAGAAAGAAAGGGTCAAAGAAACGCTTTGCAGTTATGGTTATGTCTTCAGTATTATCATTTCTCTCTAATGAGCAAATTCTTAATGCTTCTAAGGCAGCCAAACTAAGAAAATGAAGTAAAACAAGGAACATGAATTTGTGACAATGGGGCATTCTAAGTAAAAACAAGGTAAATGGCAATTCCAAAGAAAGTAGTAAGCAAAGAATATTCACCTGTGGATTTTATAAGGGACATTACCTGCCATGGATGAGGCACCAGGTACCCTTCATTTGCCACAGATCCCATTTCTGATCTGGCATGGAGCATTTTATGAAGAGCCCAGGCCACAGCATACAC
>CM053771.1:6848788-6888758 GCA_028658325.1 Potorous gilbertii | reverse complement strand
CCCACCCGAGGCCCCTCCTGCTCAGGCCGATGCCCCGCCCCCTCTTCCCTCTGCCCACCGCGCTCCGGCCCCTTCCGGGCCCGCTGGCCCGGAACATGAGAGCCAAGGGCCCGGGGGCAGCCGAGGCCACGGCCTGGGACGGAGGGCGGCATGGCGGCGAGGCACCGGAAGGCTCACCCCCGGCAGGTGGCGTGCACGGGCGGAGGCCGCCGGGCCTTGATCCTGACACTCACGTGGCTACAGACACCGGAACAGGAAGCGAGCCAACGCTTCCACGACCGGGCGCGCGGAAGCCCTAGTAGTCAATGCGCATGCTCAGGAGCGCCGTACGTGACAGGGAGCGGAGCCCGGGCTTCCCTTCCCGCGCTGCGCCTTCTGGGAATTGTAGTACGTAGTTGTAGTACCGGGGCCCTGGTGGGAGACTCTCTAGGCTACCCTGCGCCAGGGGCGTTTCCTATGATAACCCTACCTTCTCCACACGGACTTTATTTCCAATGTGGTTTGTTATTGGGTCTTTTCTTTACATAACTACCATAACTATGTAAAAACAAAAGCCTCCCTTGGCCCTCACTTTGTAGACGGAATCCTCTTTTTCTGCAAAAATAAATAAATAAAGGCTCTAAGACGCCCAGCGCTTGACCGCCTTGGACCAAGTGTTAACGCCTTTCCCCTGGTAGTCTCCCATCCCTGCCGTGGGAGGAGAGAGACCTTTTTGCATCAGCTGCGGGACTTCCGTGGTGTGTCCGTTCTTCAGAGTTCACTTTCTTGTAGTGATCTTTTCTAGATATGCTGTGGCAGCATGAGAAGTTCTCCTTCATCGGCTGACATACAATTCAGTGGAGCAGACTAGATTAAAGAAGAGAAGCAAAGCAAAGTGGGAGCCCACGACAGCACTAGCAAAGGTTACAGTTCCAACGCTGCACTAATCCAGCTCTCAAAGAAATCCTTTCAACGGTTCACTTGGAGAAAAATAATCTCTAGGATATCCAAGGAAATAAGGAAGTGGGGAGGAAAGGGGGATGACGCTAGCAGACCTCAAACTACCTTATAAAGGTGTTCTTGTTCTATCAGAGGTGGCCAACTCTTCCTAAGCCCATGGATGATGGCAAACCAGACCCTTCTATCCTCCACTATCCACGGAACAAGTTCGTGTTCCATTTCCATAACGCTATCCATTTCATCCTCTGCTGTCCCCTTTTCCTTTTGCCTTCAGTCTTTCCTAACGACAGAATCTTTCCAGTGAGTCCTGTCTTCTCATAATGTGGCCAAAGTTAAGTATTGACTGACCTGGTCTTGCTGTCCAAGGGACTCTCAAAAGTCTTCTCTAGCACCACCATTCCAAAGTGTCACCTTTCCTTCTATTCCGACTTTCAGTCATACATTGCTACTAGAAAGACCATAACTTGCACGATATAGTCTTCCATCACAGCTAGGTAATTTCTCTACCTTTTAGGGTGCTGTCCAAGAAGCTGAAGCATACTCAGTGGCCACATCCTGGTAAACCATTTTGGCACACGGGCCAAACCAGGTTCAGGATAACCAAGGGTTCTCAAACCCTTTGGAGAGTTAGGGGAGTGTCTACTCCAAGCATGTGAAGACTTCCTCTGGTGGAATGGACGGATGAGAACAATGTGTTCCAATGGCCATGAAGGCAGCTGAAGCCCACAATGTGGAGCGCTTTGAGCTTGGTTAGACACCAAAGACACCAAGGTCATCCACTGTATCCTGAGTCATTGCCAGTCATCTTGACTCTGTCCTGACACTGGACTATGATGACTCTGGAGAAGAGAGTGAGGCTGATGACTGCATGCAACTCTGCCTCACTTAATTCCAATTTACAAAGGAATCAAAAGATATCATCCAAACCATTTTATTGTTATACCTTAAAGTCCTGTGGCAACAGGCAAGTGATGAAACAGCAGATGCAGATACACTGGGAACTGTAAGCACAACCTTACACACAGGTGGCTCAGGCCTTAGGGTCATGGGACTTGATAGCTCCCTGGGTGTCTGAGCAGCCTTTTAAGAATTGCACCATACACTCTAGAAAAAGTGCCTTAAAAATTATCTGCTTACCCAACCCTGACCAGATTACTGCGGCAGATGGGGAATCACACTCTGCATTCAAAACAAAAAAATAAATGTACAAAATATTCAAAAACATACAAAAAGATGATTCTATTCACTATCAGTACATGAAATGTGCACACACTTATAGACAACACAAAATCCAGTAGACCTGAAAGACAAAGTGCTCTTGTTGCAAGAGAACTCAACAGGTATCGCATCTAAATAGAGTGAAAGAAAGCTAGCAAATGAAGGCCAACTTACTGAAGTTGGAGCTGGATACACATTTTTCTGGAGTGGTTGCAGTGGAAGGGAGTGCCATGAAGTTGGCATAGGTTTTGCAATCAAAACTAATTTAGTCAGCAAGTTGGTATGCCTGCCAAAAGGAATGAATGACAGGCTCATGACAATGCAATTGCTGCTCACAGGGAAATGCCATGTCATCATCATCAATGCCTATGCTCCCACCATGATGAACCCCAATGAGGTCAAAGAAAAATTTTATGAAGACCTTAGAGACCCTTATTATCAGTGTGCCAAAAGAGGATAAGCTTATAATTCTGAGTAACTTTAATTCTAGAGTAGACTCATACTACCAGACTTGGCAGGGAGTCCTAGGGAGGACTGGAGTTGGAAATAGCAACGGCAATGGTCATTTACTGATGAAGACTTGTGCATCACATGACCTTCTCATCACCAATACTGTTTTCTGTTTACCTAAACACAATAAAACTTCATGGATGCACCCTTGTAGTAAACATTGGCAGTTAATATACTGTGATTGTAAGGAGAAGAGACAGACAAAATGTGAGAGTGACAAAGGCAATGTGTGGTGCAGAATGCTGGACCAATTATACACTTATCCTCTACAAGCTAAATATTCATATTCATCAAAAGTGCTAACCCCAAGGCAAAATGACTACCAGAAGACTTAACGTCAACTAATTAGACCTCTTCTCTGAGCATGAACAGTTTGTTGCTAACTTGGAGAGAAAGTTAGTTGGCAACGGAGGAGCAGAAAACGAGTGGGCAGCTTTCAGAGATGTGGTGTACAGCACTGCATTTGCTCATCTGGGTCAGAACACTTGCAAACACCAAGACTGATTTGATGAAAATGATGGAGAAATTCAGAAGCTGCTAAATGAAAAACAAGAACTCCCCAGGATTTACCAGCAGGATAGTTCATCCACCTCTAAGAAGGCAGTATTTAGTTCCATCAGAAGCAAAGTACAAGCAAAGCTTAGAGAGATACAGGATTCCTGGCTCAGTAAAAAGGCAGATGAAATTCAGTTTTATGCTGATAGAAACAATCTATTGTTTTTATGGTTTTATGTTTCCCTAAAAGCTATTTATGCAACAAAAAACTATGGTATATCACAACTACTCAGTGCTGATGGAGTCATATTGATTAATCATAAGGACATGATCCTAGAGAGCTGGGTTGAACACTGCCATAGAGTTCTCAACAAACCATCATCAATCCATGCTGAAGCCACTGATCATTTACCTCCTTAGCTGAATGTCCAACTGAAGAAGAGGTTTTGAAGACCATTATGCTCCTTTCATGTGCAAAGGACCTGGTACTGATTCTATTCCAGCTGAGATTTACAAGGTAGGGGCACCATTGCTCACACAAAAGCTGACTGAAATTTTCCAGGTTATATGGCAAGAGGAAGTTATCCCTCAGGAGTTCAAAAATGCCCCCATTGTCCATCCCTATAAAAGTAAAGGGAATAGATTGTCCTGGGACAGTCACAAGATGGGGTATCTCTCTCAGGTATTGCAGACAAAACTCTTGCCAGAGTCCTCCTTAATAGGCTGATCCTTCACCTGGAAGATGGTCATCTACCTGAGAGCCAGTGTGGCTTCAGAAAAGGCAGAGGAACAGTCAATATGGTGTTTGCTGCCCAACAACTAAAGGAGAAATGACAGGAAAAGAACAGAGGTCTGTACAGAATGTTTGTAGAAATGACCAAGGACTTTGACACTGTTAATTGTGAGGGCTTATGGAAAATTATGTCAAAATTTGGTTGCCCAGAGAAGTTCATCATATTGACATCATATTGTATGTCAATTTAATGATGGCATGTTTGCCCAGGTTCTAGATAGTGGACAATGCTCTCATGCCCTCCCAGTCACCAATGGAGAGAAACAGGGCTGTATGTTTGTTCCCATTTTTTTTAGAGTGATGTTTTCAGCCACGTTGTCAAATGCTTTCAATGAGGATGAACACAGCATCAAGGTCAACTACTGTACTTATGGCAAGTCCTTCAATTTGAAAAGCTACAAGCCAAGACCAAAGTGGAGGAAGTGTTGGTGCATGATTTTCTGTTCGCAGATGATTGTGCACTCAATGGAGCCTCTGAAGCTGAGGTGCAACAAAGTATGGATCAATTCTTTGCTACCTGTGCTAACCTTGGCCTAATAATTAATACCAAGAAAACATAGGTGCTCCATCAGCCACCACCACACCACCCATATGTGGAATGATCAGTTACAACAAATGGAGAAGTTTTGAATGCTGTGGGCAAGTTCACTTATCTTGGTAGTATACTTTCCAGGCATGTACATATTGAGAATGAGGTTGACAGTTGCATTGCTAAAGTTAGCTCAGTGTTTGGGGGGCTCTGAAGAAAAGTTTGGGAGAGAAGAGGTATTAGACTGACTGCCAAGCTGAAGGTCTTACAGTTATTGTGCTGACCTCGTTGTTGTATGCCTATGAAACCTGGACAGTCTACCAGCGCCATGCCAGGAAACTGATTCGCTTCCATTTGAACTGTCTTAGGAAGATTCTAAGGATCATGTGGCAGGATAAGGTACCAGCCACTGAAGTCTTTGCTCGAACTCAACTGCCAAGCATTCAAATTATGCCACACTGTTCGAAATTCAAGAGGTACACTTTCCAAAAAGACTATTTTATGGAGAACTCATATGGGGCAGGCAATTACAAGGTAGTCAAAAGAAGTGATACAAGGATACTCTCAAGGTCTCTCTCAAGAACTTTGGATTTGACTGTGTGACACGGGAGACACTGGCACAGAACCTCTCAGCATGGAATGCCCACATCAGAAAATGTACTGTGCTCCATGAGCAAAGCACAATTGAGACAGCACAAAGGAAATGTAGGATGTGCAAATTTGGAGTATCTACCCCAAATATTCACATAGATTATCTGTACCCAACCTGTGGGAGAGCATTCTGAAGCTCGTGTTGGTCTGATCAACCACAGTTGGACACATTGAAACTTCCCTTTATCATGTGATGTTATTTTGATCCTCTTTGAGAACAAAGGACAACAACCAACCAACCAACTTTAACATAAGGAAAACAAAAGTGTATTTCTGACTTAAATTTCCAATTTAAAGTAATATAGTGGTTATAGAGGTCAAAGTTTTAAAAATTCAAAGTTTCTTAGAATACCTAAAAATTAGCCTGCATTGAGGATCTCACAAAAAGATTCTTAATGTCTTTTAAAATATTTTAGCAATATATAGACTGACCTATCTCCTTTTTCTATATATCTTCCTTCATGAGTCAATGGATATAGAGAGATTTATCCACATCCGAGCAAATGTGAATATTTGCATTCTCACACAATGAATCAAGTGGAACTGGATGCCATGGAGCATTTTCTAAAAATTTTTTCCTGTTTGTTCATCATTTATTATTTTCTTTCCTTTGATTTCTATGGTACTACATTACTCTTACATTTCTAATAATTCCTTCTCCATCTCCTTTTTCTTTTTCTTGCCTTTTCAGTCTCTTTATATCCCCTTCTTTTTTCTCTTTTTTTATTTATTTTTCATTTTTAACACAGTTTATAACAGATAAAACAATTTAAGCTTTTGGTCAGGTGATACTTCTTTTTAAAGCATTTACAATATGGAACACAAAAGAATTTTTTTTAAATATTAACCGAGACACAAATAATATTTATGTTTGCTAACTTCACAAGCTCTTGACCTAATTGTCTCCACAGTAGTACCAAGAATTAAAGGACCCTAATTTATTGTTGTTAGTCTAAAGTCCTATGCATGATAGCTTAATTTTAGACTTAACCTTGGATGTTCCCTTACCAATAATCTATAACTGAATAGATCTGGTATTGAGCTTACAAACCTTTTGACTATAGGAAATTGCCACCAAGAGTAGGGACGTTGCAGGGTTACAGTATCTCCCCAACTTCATGTCTGTTCCAGGCAGGATTAGAATGTCCACTTGCATTCAGTCCAGCTTAAAGTCTGCCAGGTGTCAGTGGGGAAATTGAGTCAGGAGAATCATACCTCAGTCCAGGCTGAACAGATGTTCTCCCACCCTTTCCATGAGATCACCTTTTGCAGTTCATGCCAGCATCTCACCAGCTTCCTGACATCATGGATTGGAGGCTCAGATCACCTTTCTTTCTACCCATACCTGGAGTCAGACTCAAAAGAACAGTCACTTAATAGTTCCATAGAATCTAAAAATGGCAAGTTCCTATAACTAGGTTTCAAATATGATTATAATTTCACTTTGGCTAAGGAACATCTTTTGAGGCAAGTCTTAAGTGGCTTACATACCTTTCTATACATGTTCTAGTCCCTGATTGAATACAATCATAAAATCAATTTTACATTAAAATCTTAACTTTTCCGTCAATGTCAAATTTTACCCGAGGTTACCTTCCTCTAGGAAATTTAGACTGAAATTATTTTCCCCAAACTAAAGATGTCATTGATTTATTGTCAGTAATTAATTCAGTCAATTGTTTTAATACTAATTGCTTTTATCTCACTTTGTAACATGTCCGATGTTTCTCTCCATCACTCCCCTTCCTCTGCTTCCTAATACTTTGCATTTCTGATTACTCCTTCCCTCAATGTACCCTCCCTTCTATCACATCTCACCCTTCCCTTATCCCCATCTTCTCTCTTTTCTTATAGGGCAAGATAAATTTCTGTACCCCATTCCCTGTAGTTCTTATTTCTCGATTATATGCAATAAAAACTCTCAACATTCATTTCTAATACTTTGAACTCCAACTTCTCTCTTTCCCCCTCTCCCCAGCCCCACTGAGAAGGGAAGCAATTCAATACAGACTAAATATGTGTTCTTTTGCAAAAGACTTCCATAATAACCATGTTGTGTAATACTAATTATATTGCCCTCTGTCTTACTCTATCCTCCCTTATTTTTTCCCCCACAATTGACCTTCTCCCTTCTTGAAAGTGTTTAGTTCTAGTGACTTTCTTCTCCCTTTTGCCCTTCCTTGTAACATTCCCCTCACCCCACTTGTTGCCTCCTCTCCTACTTTCCTATGGTGTGATGTAAATTTTCATATCAAATTTAGTGAGCATGTTATTCCCTCCTTCAGCCACATGTGGAGAGAGTAGCTTCATTTTTCCCCTCTCCCCTTCTCCCTTTTCTCCTCCATTGAACAAGGTTTTTCTTATCTCTCTTATGAGTTATGGCCTGCCCTGTTCCATTTCTCCCTTTCTCTTTCTGGTGTTTTCCTCCTTCAACCCTTAATTTTCATTTTATATTATTTTTTGTGTGTGGCTATCATCTCTTGTGATATAACACAACCCTATATTCTCTATCTATGTGTATGTGTGTGTATGTACAATCTCTCCATCTACCCAAATACTGAGAAAAGATTCAAGAATTAAAAATATTTTCTTTCCATGTAGTAATGTAAACAGTTCAGCTTTAGAGAGTCTTTTATGATTTTTCTTTCCTGTTTATCTTTTCATGCTTCTCTTGATTCTTGTCTTGGGTAGTCAAATTTTTCTATACAGATCTGGTCTTTTCCTCAATATGAATGATTGAAAGTCATCTATATCATTGAATGACCATTTATTCCCTTGAAATATTATACTCAGATTCGCTGGGTAGGTGATTCTTGGTTTCATTCCTAGGTCCTTTGACTTCTGAAATATCCCATTCCAAACCCTTTGATCCCTTAATGTTGAAGCTGCCAGATTCTGTGTTATCCTGATTGTATTTCCACAGTACTCAAATTGTTTCTTTCTAACTGTTTGCAGTATTTTCTCCTTGATCTGGGAACTCTGAAATTTGACCACAATATTCCTAGGAGTTTCTCTGTTCGGGTCTCTTTCAGGAAGTGATTGGTCAATTCTTTCAAAATTTATTTTGCCCTCTGATTCTGGAATATCAGGGCAGTATTCCTTGATAATTTCATGGAAGATAACATCTAGGCTCTTTTTTTGATCATGGCTTTTAGGCAGTCCTATAATTTTTTAAAATTGATTCTAATGGATCTATTTTCCTGGTCAGTTGTTTTTCCAATGAGATTTTTCACATTATCTTCTATTTTTTTTTGAATTTTTGGTTTTGTTTGCTAACTGCTTGGTTTAACTCATAGTCATTCATTTCCCTGAACTCAATTCTCTCTTTCAACAAATTATTTTGTTCAGTGAGCTTTTGAAACTTCTCCTCCATTTGGCTAATTCTGCTTTTTAAAACCTCCTTCTCCTCATTGGCTTTTTGGACCTCTTTTTTAAAGCTGTTATTTTCCTCAGCATTTTTTTGTAAGGTGCTCCTTTAGTAAGCTGCCAACTCTCTTTTCAAGCTCTTCTATTGCCTGAGCTCAATTTAAGTTCCCTTTGGAAACCCTGGAGGCAGAGGCCTTGACTTCCCCTGACAGTATGCCTTGTTTTTCCTCATCTGAAAGGATGGGGGGAGACACCTGTTCCCCAAGAAATTAACCTTCTATGGTCTCATTTTTTTCCCTTTTTTTTGGGCATTTTCCCAGCCAGTTACTTGACTTCTGAGTTTCCTCTCCACAACCACCTAGCCTCCATTCTGCCAAGCCAGCACTGGAGGCTGAGATTCAGATGAGCTGCTCCAAAACCTCAGTGGTTTTAGGCTGGGGCAGGGCTGCTATTCAGTGTTAGACTAAGATCAGCTGCTCATATGGGGGCAAGGCCTCCACACAGGGGTCAGTTTCCTCAGGGGCTTTCTGATGAAACCTTCAACAATGGATGTGGGCTACTGCCTGCTTTGGGAACCCTGTCTGCTGTTGCCTCTACTGCTGCCTCCTGAGGAGGCCTGAGTTATGGGGACACCCTGCTCCCTTCTCAGCCAGCTGAAGAACCTCTCACTGACCTTTGGTGCCTGTAGGTTGAAGGATCTGCACTGCTGCTGGAGATTCTGTCCCTGAAGCCTGCTCGAATCTGCTCCTTTTGGTGCCATGTGGCCAAGGCAGGGCTGGGCTGTACTCCACATCTGGTGCTCGACAGACCTTTCCCGATGGTCTTTCAGATCTCTCTGGGATATAAATTGCCTCCATTCCATTGTCTGTGGCTTCTGCTGCTCTAGAATTTGCTGAGAGTTCTTCTTTACAATTATCTTATGGGTTGTGGGGTAAGAGCTAGCATATGTGTTTCTTTCTACTCCACCAACTTGGCTCCCTTGCCTTTTCTAAAATTAGTAATAAGGCTTTAAAGGTGATATTGTTGGCTTTGTAACATTTTTCAAGAGCTGGGTAAAAATAACTTGCAAACAAGAATAACATTAGCTATCTGTACTCTCAAACTTAACTGTCAAAGAAATGAAAGCAATTGGAAAATGATTGTCACCTCTCAGCATAAGTATTTGGAAACTGATAAGTAAATATTGGTTTTAATTTAACATCCCATTCCTCATGATATTCCAGTAAAATCTTAGGAGATAAAGGACATTATAAATCCCCATCAATTTTATTTGACCTTAGAAATCTTGAGGGCTGAAAGTTATCTTTTCTAGAACAAACCTGTTTTATCCACAATAAAAAAAATTTGATCTGGGTGTCAACCTTCAATTATTTTCTTCAATACTTCAGGTTACTTATCTGCCACATCCACATTTGCACTGGCCACCTGACCAGTAATTTTAACATTATGAGATTGAACTTCATTTTTAAAATAATTGAAACAACCAACAGTGGCAGTAAAAGTTTCTTTATTGTCTACTTCATTTCTATTTTCTTTCAGTATCTTAAATAAATTTGGAGCTTTCCATATGAACTGGGTGCCTATTGCAATCATCAGCCCATACAACTAAAAGATGCTCCATTTCTATCACTATAACACTTTTATTCCTTTCCCTTGCTTGGAAAACAAAGAAACTGAGGCAACTTTACTTCTTTCATTTTTCCTGCATGTTTTATATTGTGCACCATTGAAAATATCAAAATTAATTTTACCTCTAGTTCTTTCCATATTGATTTCTACTGTATTGCTGATACACTGTAATATATTTTATGCTGAATTAATTTTATGGTTAAGTCTGCATCTGCCTAAAACCACCTTTCTATGTACTTGAGGTAAGCTCTGTAACTTAGATTTCCTTCCTGAGTAACTTTAAAGGCATAATTAAAGTAGAAGTTGTTATCTCTCATACCAGTGGCCCCTGGAACACAAGGTACCATTCCCAAAAGATATGCCATCTGTCCTTGCCAGTTTGTGAAATCAGGGGAGATTTTTATCTCTTCCAAGGAGACAGAAAGTCAGTAGTTTTGATCCCATAGCAAACATTACAAGATGGATGCCATAATTATCCTCACCTAAATGCCTGCCATCTTTTCTTTGTATAACCACTTGTAATATCCCACAACTACCAAGAACCCAGAGTTCTTGGGTTTTTTTCTTGTGTGTCAATAAAAGGGGGTTCCAGCCTTCTCATTGGAATCATTGGCTTTACTTAAGTGGTCATTTTGTCCTGCTTTGTTAACAGTTAGAGACATCACTTTTAAATTGATTTTGCCCAGAATATGCACCTCACTTTATCTTTATTAAATTTACTTGAGATACCATATTCAGAAATTCACACATCTTGTCCTATTTTTGAGTTACTGTAATGATATGGATGCCATGGAACTACATCAAATTTATGTTCTAATGTAAAATAACAAGTCTTTCTCTGACTCCCATTTCTTAACTGTAAAATGAAGATAATACCATCTACTTTATGACAGGGTTGTTGTAAATATCCAATTTAAAGTGCTTTAGAAATGTTAGAGCACTTAATAAAGGTCAACTACCATGATCATCATCGTTATAACCCAAAACACTCAAGGTAGCCGGGGACTGGAAAACTAAGCGGGGAGTATCTAAAATACTATGGCCTGTGGATGCCCTTGAATGTGATAGTGCAGTAACTGATGATGAACACGAGAAATACACAGAAAATGCATTAAATTGCTGCATTCCAGTGTCAATTTCCTGATATTTGATAACGTCTCCTCTCCACTTAATAGCAGTTTCCACTTCAAATAGATTCACAAGGTAACAATCTAAGATAAATTCCTTCATTTGGTGAAGACTTTTCCATATTCATTACATCCCACATTCATTATCTCCTCTCTGAATCCTCTGATATTCTCTAAGTCTGGAGGACTTTATGAAAATTTTTGTACATTGATTACATTTGTGAGATTTCTCTCCCGCATGAATGTTCTTATGTATCCTAAGAGATGAACTCCAGCTCAACGTGTCCCCATACTTATTTACATTGGTAAGACTTCTTTCCAATATGAATTCTTTGATGTCTAATAAGGCATGACTTCCATCTGAAGACCTTCCCACATTCACTACATTTAAAGGACTTCTCTTCAACATGAATCCTCTGAGGTGCTACACACTCATAAAGCTTTATGAACACCTTCCACAATGATGACATTTGTAAGGTTTCTCTCCAGTATGAATTCTCTTATCTACTTCATATTGGGAGGATTTTATAAAAGCTTTAGAATATTGATTGCACCTGTAAAGTTTCTCTCTAGAATAAATCCTCTGATGGGAAATAAGAGATGAGCTCTAGTAGAAGGCATTCTGAAATTCGTTTATTTACAAGACTTTTGTGGTCTGTGAATTTTCTGATGTCTAGTATGGTCTTGGTTGTGAAAACAATGCTTCTCATGTTGATTATATCTATCCATTTTCTTCCTAATATGAGATCTCTTATGTAAATTGAGGGATGCTAGCTGGACAGAGCTTGAGACCACACTTGTTACCTTGAAAAGGGATTTTTACAGTATGACTTTAATTTTGACTAATCAGGTCAGGGATCAAACTGAAAGTTGTCACATAATTACCTTGAAAATCTTTTCAAAATTCCAGTATGTTTCCCCACATACTGAGTAAGCTCTCTCTTCTCATTAAAGCAATCTCTATATTGACTATTTTTGGAATATCCATTCCACAAAGGATTGACCCTTGAATAAAACTCTCACAATTACTGTATAAAAGTGAATTTATAAATGTATATAGTAACTCCCTGACTTGCTTGAGCTCCCCAGTTATCCAGGTAACTGAGAAGAGCTATATGAAGATTGACTGTATTAACTAAGACACTGAGTGGCTTGACATAGCAATAATCCTGTGTGGTGACTGAGAGTAATCACAGCTGGATGTGCAAAAAATTAGCAACTCTGAAGTCAATTAAGCTTATCATCCTTGAAGCAAACCCTGAGCCACTTGATGGTTTATGGACTTTGAGAGGCATCCCTTATCTTCAGTGATTCCTCTGACTGTTGTTCCTGGGGCTCTGAGGCATGTCCTGTTTTATGTTTTTGGAGACGAACCACTTATCATATTGTTTATGCTCAAACACTGATGTGTCAGGATTGCTTATCATCAAGAATATTCTCTGATTTATGTGTCAAAAGCCCACAGTTCTAATACCTGAAATTACTCACTCTCCACCTCTAAATTCCTGGATCTCCCCCTGCCCTTGGGAACAGGGTTCTGTGGTGTATTCCTTCCTGGGACTAGTCTAATTTCTGCCTTTTCCTCCAATTCACTGCTTTCCTTTGATATATATGTATATATATATATATATATATATATATATATATATATATATATATATACACACACACACACACACACATGTATATATGCACATATGTATATATGTATACACAAAAATACATACATGTGTGTATTGTCTTGACCCCCTACTTAGTTGAGCTGTTTAACACTGGACTAACTGATCCCATGCACATGTCTTATTTCCCTTCTTCATAAAAATCTTTAATTTCACAGGTACCATCTTCCTCTGGTTTTCTTCCCTTTCAGGAAAAGGGAGATTTAGAGCTCAAGAACTGACCTTTGTTTTCTCCAGAGATCTTCCTCCTTTGGGGAAGAGATCTAAATTCCCTAGAAAGAGAGAGAGAGGCTACATCAGTTTACATTTGTCTTCCCCTTCACAAGAACTTTTCCTGTGAATCATTTTTAACTATGGAATGACTGTCTCAGCTGCTTTGTTTCTTCTCTAACTTTACATCATTGTACCAGAATTCTTTCGAAGTGAAGTCACGGGAAAGCCTCAGCTTTGGAGAAGACTGCTCAGTCTGAGGTCTGCTTTCCCAATCTGAAAAAAACAAATGATAGAAACATCTCCTCTTACTTCTAAGGATAGAAACAAAATGGATAGATATTTAGTTCACTTTGGTTTCTTCCCTTGTATTTTGCCTTCTTTTCCTCCCTATCTTAATCCTGGCCGGTCTTCTGACTCCTGGAGGTATTCTTCCCATTTGACTTTCCCTTGTTTCCCAGGATGCAAAGAGTGGAAAGAGATGTCTTCTGACCTCTCATCTCTAAGTTCTATCTTATCCTTTTAATATGGCAAGATTCTTTTTGAATGGTTTCAGAGTGGTTGTTCTCTCCACTGACACTATTGTAATTATTGTCAATATTGTTTTCTTGGCCCTGCTTATTTCACTTTGCATTTATGAATGTCTTTTCGTCTAGACCTGAAATTGGTAAGATCAATGCTTTGTAGCAACTGAGTCAAGTTTTGAGCCAACTCCCAGAAGACTGGTTTGGTATAGCAGGAGAGAATGTGACTTGGAGGTATTGTGGGAAACGCTTGTACATTTGTTCTTGCTGTATATTTAAAGGAAATATCCCTTTATAAAAGCTTAACAATGTCATATGAATAAAAAGAAACAGAATGCTAGCTAGAGGCCCCTAGCAAATAGGGGAAACACAGATGGTCAGGGCTTGAAGCAGCAGAAGGTAGGCATTCCACTCCAGACCCCAAGGGGAAAGATAGTGAGTGAACCTGGACATACAGATTGAAGGACTTTGGAGTATTCATTCACAAGAGTAATATTTGGTTCTTTCCCAAGGATAGTAGTTTAGATAATTGTTTATTCTGAGAACTTTTTGTTCATATTGTTTATCTTTATTAAGGAGTGACTTTTGGTCTTGTATCATCTGTTTCCCTTATGCTAATTGCTTTCATTTTATTTGGGCAAATGTTTTTCATTACATGTAATAAAAATGATTTTCTCTTCTGTAAGCTTCTATCCTTTCTTGGGAACTCCTCTCCCAGGGACTCCCAGATGTTTGCCCAAACATAAGCATATTGTGCAGCTCCTATATACTGCTCTAGTAAAGCCCCAACTTCACAACAGACTAAATAATAATCAAGAAATTCAACATAGAATGACAGTTAATAACCTCTGTGGCATCAAGAAGGAAACCAGTGAAGAGGAAAATGTAGAATAATGGGGGGAGGGAAAAAGTAAAGGAGGGGAAGGAGAGACAGAGAAAGAGGGAATGAGGGAGGGGGGGAGAGACAGAGAGAGAGACATGGAGACAAGAGAGAGGCTATGATGATGAGAGCAATCTAGAAGGAAAAAACTATCAGATGGGACTGTCTTGAAAAGAGGAAGGGCTACCACTTCCTAAGAAAGTAGAATGAAGCAGGAGATAGTGTATGAGATGAAGAGAGAGAGAGATATCATGGCAAATGACTTCCATTTTTAAAAATTATTTCATTTGTTCATTTTTATAATTTTTATAATGAGTCAAGGCTCTTACCTGAATAGGTAAGAGGAGCTACCATGGGAAGCTTGAAGAGTGAACCAAACGAATGAAAGACCCCCATGGTAAAGGTGCTAGAGGATCAAGATTAAGGAGAAAGAAAAAAAGTGACTAGCCAAAGGAAAAGTCAGTTGAGATGAGATAACATATAGTTACAATTGACCCAATGGCATTTTATTTCCTCCAGAGCCATTCTGTAGCACAGAAGCAGATGACGGAAGAGGGAGCAGATGATAGAAGTCAACAAGTCCACAAGCTTTCCTTAAGTACTTTCTATGTAACTGGGAAAGTGATAAGCACTGAGAAGAGGAAGAAAGGCAAAAAACGCTCCCTGCTCTCAAGGAAACTATATGCAAACAACTATGTACAAGCTATCTACAGGATAAGTTCCAGATAATCACTGCAGGAAAGTATGAGCATTGGGCGGGAAGAGGAAAGGCTTCCTGCAGAAGGAAGAACTGTAACTGGGACTTGCTGAAAGCCAGAAAACTTGGGTGAAGAAGAAAAGACTGTAGACATTGGGGACAATCAATGAAAAAACCTGCAGTCAGGACATGTAGTTATCTTGTGAGAGAAAAAGAAAAAGGCCAGTGTCAGTGAAAGAGAATATGAGGAAGGGACTAAGGTGTAAGAAGATTGGAAATGTACAAAGAGGCCGGATTACAAAGGCTTTAAAAGCCAAACAAATGAGTTTATATTAGATCCTGGAGATAATAGGAAACACTGGAATTTATTCAAGAGGGAATGATATGGTCAGACTTATACTGTAGGAAGATAAATTTGAAAGCTGAAGAGAACAGAGTAGGGGGAGACCTGAAGGAGGAAGACCCACTAGCTGTAGGGTCCAGAATTTCCCTGGCTGGAGAGCCCTATATCTCCCTCATAACCATGGGGTGTTCTTTTGATACCAAAGGAAGAGTTCAAGTATCTCCACATTAATCATAGGTAGCAGTTGAATCAATATTATGAATACTTACAAACAGGAGCAAGCTTCATTCTGGGGCAACAGCCAGCTAGTTTAGTGGATCCCTACTAAAGAACTCCCCAAATCTCTGTGGTAATTATAGAAAACAAAGGGAGGAGGTGCTTAAAAAGTGCATCACCACTAACTGGTATTTTTGGTTTTCTGCTGAGGAATGAACTTGGGTGTTAAGCCAGTGTTATGATGAAACATGAATTTGTATATTGATCATGTACCAGTCACAATATTCTTTTATAGTTTTCATAGGTCGTAGTATCTAAATTTTGACTAAGTTCTCAATTATGATTCAGTATCTAAGTTATGATTTGTTAACAAGTCATTGTATTCAGGTTTCCACCTTTCACAAAATTTAAGTTTTTATGGCTTTTCACTTATTACTGTATTTTATGGTTTTTCCCCAAAGGGGACCCCACACAGGCTATTGCCATAGTCCAGACATGAAATGATGAGGGCTTGCACCAGGGTGATATCAATGGCAGATGAGTAGGGAATTTTACATAAAAGACATTACAAAAGTAGGAACCACAGTCATTGGATATAGGGTGAGATTGAGGAATCAAGGATTATATCTAGGCTGTAAAGCTGAGTGACCAGGGGGACAGAGGTATCCTTGATAGTAATAGGGAATTTAGGGAGGGAAAAGGGTTTGAGGAAATGATAGTAAGTTCAGTTTTGGTCATGTTGAGTTTCATATATCTACAGGACATTCAGTTCAAGATGTGCAACAGGCATTTGAAGGAGACTGGAGGCCTGGGGATTGGGCCTCGACACATAGATCTGAGAGTCATCTGCATAGAGAAGTTAACTGAATCCATGAAAATTGATGAGATTGCCAAGGGGAATGTTATTGCTATTCATCCTTCATTTTTGAAAAAGGACCAATGACATGTTAACTTGCTCCTAAATTGGATTTCAGTGAGGCAGAGCTGCATAAAGTCATCAGCCTCACTCTCTCTTCCAGAGACACTTAAGGCCAGTTTCAAGACAAAAGTCAGGATGACTGGGGAGGGCCTGCTATGCAGTGAATGACCTTGGAGTCTTCAATGTCTAACCAAGCTCTAAGATCTCCAAAGCACCTGCTTCAGCCTTCTTCATGGCCATTAGAACAAATTGCTCTCATCCACCCATTCCCTTGAAGGAAGTCTTCACATGCTTGCAGTAGACATTCCTCTAACTCCCCAAAGAGTTTGAGGGCCATTGATTGACCTCCACCTGCTTTAGCCCATCTACTGGGATGGTTTTATCAGGATGTAACCGCTATACATGCTACAGCTTCTTGGAGCCATGGGAGAGAGTCCAGTGACAGGTGGACATCAAAAGTAGATGAGCATCCCTGAAAAGGTTTTAGCAAGCCCTATACCAGAGAGTCTAGGACAGAGATTTGAGGGTTACCCATGGCCAGTGAGAAAGACCTAGTAAAGGAGACAAAGGAGTGAACAGGTATCTTTCCTCCAATTAGAAATCAGGTGACCTAATTTTGTGTCCTGGTCATTTCCTTTTAGTTAATTGTTTTTAATGTATAAAAAGTCTGTCTCCCCCTATTTTCGGGTCCAATACTAAAAAGAAGGGTCCCAGTCCTGATTTGTTGGGTAATTAGTGTGCATTGCTTATTAAATCAATATGAATCTTTGTTTCCTCACTCATCTCATCTTTTACCCACCACAGTTGTTGATGCGCATGCTAGGTCAAATCAGGACTCCAACCCTCAGGATGACAGCCTTTCACAAAAAGTCTGGTTAATTTTTCACCAAGGGACTTTTTCTCAGAAGTCTGCCTCTGGAGGTCAGACTCTTGCTCTTGATCTCTATGTCTGCCAAGTTTAAATAAGGTTTAGGATTAAGTTTGCCCCAGGGAATGGGGCAGCTTAGAATTAAAATTAAGTTTTAGTTTACTTTTTAAATCTCCTCCCCCCACACAGAAGTGGTAAAGGAAGGTGGGTTCCATTAGTAGCAAGATACCGGTGGTTTCCCCGTTGGATAGATTTTTGATAGCAATGGGGCCAGGGGATGCTTCCTATGGTATGTAAATGACTAAAAAGTTTGTATCATGTGATATCTAACATAAACCTACAAGAGATTCAACAGGTAATTTGTCCCCTGCTACACTACCACCAATTCACTCTTCATTATTGTAAATTGAAAACAGAAATTAAGGCTAGCAAGTGTATGTGTTTATCTTATCATTATATCTGTGTTTTTGTTTCTTTTAAAATGTAAGAAAATCTTTGTCTTGTATCATGTTTAGTCTTGTTTGTAGATTCTGTTACCTTTAAAGATTGGTAAGGAAAAACGGAATTAGCCAGAAAAAGCTGCAGTCAAGGAGATTAGCATGCTGGAAAAGATTAATGAAGTTTCACACTTTGGAACATTTGTCTCAATAAGCAGGACTAACTCACCCTTTAGACTTACAGTCAGAGATTAGGTTTAAAAAAAACCTGCTAAAGACATCTTAACAGATTTTGAAGATTAATTATTTTGAGATGTCAGGGGAGAACTCCAGGGACTTTGGAATTCCAGGAACTCACTGCCTTCTGAAATATCTTAGTGAGTTCTCCCCAAACTTTCTAAGGAAAAATAAGAATTAAATTCTGTAAAAGTTTCAGAGGGTAAACAGAACTTAGATATTTTTTCCCTAAAGAAAGATAGAGCAATTATATTAGTGTAGTGAAGGAAAGTAGCTAATCTGAAAGTAATCCCATGAATAAGGAAAAATTGGTATGCTGCTTGCTGTTTAAATTTACCTAGAACTTGACCCATGAAAAGAGAAAAGATTGTTTGAATCAGAGAGCAACTTAAAAAATGAGTAAAATTTAATTAGGAAATGGAAACAGTGAAAACTGAAAAGGGAGGAACCCCCTTAAATCTACTCCAACTCAGCTCAAAGAGCCCTCTCTGACCCCCACCCCAGTTCAGAGACCCCCTGTGACTCCTCCAGCTTAGAGACCCTCACCTTCTGAACCTGTTAGCCTTTCTCATCTCAGATTGGGTTCCCAAATAAAAGTGCTGGACATCAAAAGAAAAAAAGCTGGAAAAATGCAGGCAAATCTGAGTTACACGCTGAGAAATGTATGGCTGTGTGATCTTAAGTAAGTTATCTTATCTCTGTTACCTCAGTTTCCTGATCTGTAAAGAGTAAAATAATAGTGGCACCCACCTCCCTGGGTTATCATAAGGATGAAAATGATGCAAAGATGGTGAAATGCTTAGGACAGTGACTGGCATGTGGTAAACACTATCTAAATGTTGGCTATTGCTATTACAATTAATTCTTGATTTGAATATTACTGCTTCATACTTGATAATTGTATACTGGATTTTAGATGTGATTAGTATAAAATACCAAAAATTAAATTAATGATTTTCAATGCAAGATAATTTGGAAATGTATTCAGTTTAATTTATGTCATCTGACTGCTAGTACATTTTGTTTCATGTTTTAAATATTGTGTACGCTATTATTGTGTTTCCAAATTTATCTTCTATTGTGAAGATAGACAATTGTGTGGAAATGCTGTTAGAAAGGAAAATAACTTTAAAAAATATGGATGCTGTTAGATTACAAATTGAACTGCTGAAAGAAGGTGATAAATACATATTTGAAAACTGTCAAATATTTAATGGGGCATATTTTTAATGGATGATAACATCAAATTTACTATAATAGAGAATGCGTTTTCATCCTTTGGGTCTCAGGGACCATTCTTTCTAGTGCCGTGTTTCCCTCCTGGCCCAGATAAGGATCTTCTGCAAGATAGAGAGAAAGAAAGATGGCAAGAAACTGGACAGCCTCACAGTGATCAGGCCAGGTCCCAGTGAGGGAAAGATTACCTTATAGGACAGATGCAAACCAAAAGACAAGGGCCAGCAATTAGGTTGACTTGGAAAATGAGAAGCTCTAACTAGAAAAATAATATTTCAAATCCTCTCCTTTCTACCCTAAATTTCTCCTTTGGGGACCCAAGAGGCAGGAAGGGGCCTTATGAGCTGAGACCAGAGAGACCTCAGTGAGTCCTTCTGAATTAGACCTCTGGCAATGCTTTCCCCTATACTTGGTCTCTAATCAACATACTGCCTGATCTAAAAGGGAAGTCTAGGGAAGGTTAAGGAAGTCAAGGGTCCTTGGGAAGGGGAGGCATGGTGTGAGAGACAGCAAAGAGTTGTTTCCACAGAGTTACTAGTAGCTAAAGTTACTAAAATAAGTCAGATAAGAAGATTAGTAGACATATGGACCCAACCAATCAGAGACAGTTAGTGGCCTTTGAAAAACCTCAAAGTTTTTGATAAAGGGGTCCCAGCCTGGAACCAGCCTGAACCAGTCAGGGAAAATGACCAAGAATGACTGGGAGAAAGCTCTTCTTCATTGTGCTTGCTTAATAAGCCTCATGCATATAAGCAAACACACCATGCATAGAATTATTCCTCCATTTTCTGATCATGGGACCCATGTTGAAGCATGTTTGGGAGGGGAGAGCATATCAAGGATGATTATGTAATAGGCATGTCCAAAGATTGTGTCCCAAAATAAAACAGACCAATCCATCCTCTGATGGGATAAGACAGAATGCTGAAGGCAGAAGCTTAGGGTGAGGTTGGGAGCTAGGGATGAAAGCAGGTCTCCTTCATTCAGAAGGATGTAGGTGGGTGAAGGAATGGGTAATTACAGGGGGGTCTATTTCCGGGGAACTGACTTTAGGATGGACACCTGGGTTTCCCAGGGATTAAAGGAGTCTGGAAAACTCATCGGAAGTTTGAATGGAGGCAAGGCAGTAGTGGGGTTGACAGCAGGGCCCCAAGGCCTGAGGCCCAGAAAGAAGGGCTCCCAAAAAAAACAAAGGCCTGGGATCCACTGGGCGACAAGCCCTGAAGGCTTCCTAGAGGAGGAGTCCTGGGCTGAGCAGCCACATGGGAAGCCACTCCCTTTTGAGAAGGAATAAAGTTGGTAGCTCCCATGAAGTAGCTAGGTAAGGTGATGCACAGAGTGCTCTACCTAGAGTCAGGAAAAACTTGAACTCAAGTTTTGACGTTCATCTGGCAAACATTTAGGCACTATTAAAATGGGCAAGGCATAAGGACCACTGTATTCTGTGATACCAACAGCTAGCACTTCTCTGAGATGATTTCTGAGATTTTTTTATGCTAGACAGAAGAAGCCTCCTAGTCTTTCTAAGAATGGTGGGCAATCAGTCACGTTTAGTCTATGGACTGCACATTGAGCACATCCCTCCTTCCACCCAGTCACTGAGGACACCTATATCCTCCTGTTGAATTTCAACCTCAATCTATCCTTCTACTCTTTTGAGATTGGAGAATTCCCAAACACAGATTGGGATCTATTTCAGATATGGAACAGTCAGTCAGGGCTCCTATGTTCACTGGTATTTCTTGATTCTACCCTCTTGTAAGCTTCTGCATATTCTGAATAGATGGTCCAAGTATGCACATGTTGAATTCTACCTTGCTGTTTACTGTATCCTGCTAGAATTTTGAAAAAGTCAGAATTTATTCCCATCAGTGCTAACATTCCAATGACAGGGCTGGGGAAGGCTGGGACATAAAAGAGCTACAGCAATGATGCCAGCAGCCTCCTTAATGAATCTTAAGCTCATCTGGATATATTTTAGGTAACAGAAAATCTTTATCACTCAAACCATTCTCTGTTCCCATCTTGCCAACTGAGACATTTAAAAATACTATCTTATCAGTTTAGGGATTTTTCAATTTGTAGAGCTATTCATTCATTTGGCTTATGATATTCTAGAGGAGGTGTGGGTTTGTGAGGGAAAATGAATTCAATTTGGAACATGTTGAGATGGCAATATCTCTGGGACATCCACTTGGAAATGTCCAGTTGTCAATTAGTGAAATGGGAACTTTTTAAATTCAAATATCATTGCATAGGCATGATGATCATATCCTCTGGAACTGATACAGTCACTAATAGCATACAGTAGTAGTAGTAGTAGTAGTAGTAGTAGTAGTAGTAGTAGTAGTAGTGAAAAGACAACAGGCCCCAGAACAGCACCTTGGGGAATCACTCATGTGTGAGGGGTATGATATGATGAGCCAGCAAAGTCAGTGAAAAAAGAGTAGTCACCAAAGTAGGAGCAGAAAATAAAACTGTCTCAAAAATCCCACATGGAAATAGTATCCAGGAAAATGTGGTTAACAGTTTAAAATGTACTGGAGGTGAAGAGGGATGTAGACTGAAAAAAAAATACCATCAGATTTTGTATTGAAGAGAGGTCGGTAATCTTGGAGAAAACAGTTTTTGCTGAGTGTTGAGGTTACAAAGTACTGGAAGATTGACTGCTGAAGTCCAGCATTTAAACAGTGCCCTCAGTAGATAATTAATTGCTTAATAAATGTGCATTGTTTGATAGATTAGAGGCCAGCTAAGTGACAGTGTAGAGTGCTGGACTTGGAATCAGTTATTGTTGCTCAGTCGAGCCCTTGAAGACCCCATCTGGCATTTTCTTTGCGAAGATATTGGAAAGGTTTGCCATTTCCTTCTCCAGCTCATCTTTGCAGATGAGAAAAATGAGGCAAGTGGGGTTAAGTGATTTGCGCAGAGTTATACAGCCAGGAAATGTGGATTAAGTGACTTGCGCAGAGTTATACAGCCAGGAAATGTCTGAGTCAGGAGCCAGGAAGACCTGAATGCAAGCCCAGCCTCAGAAGCTCTCTAGCTGTGTAACTCTAGGCAAGTCACTTAACCTCTGTCGGTCTGTTTCCCTGTGTGTAAAATGAGGATAACAACATCATCTTCCTGCTAGGATTGTTGTGAGAATAAAATAAAACGAAATGATATGTATAAAATGTGTCCCGTCGTCGTGTTTGTCCTTTGTTGCCTAAGAAGACCACGCCATCAGAGAAATGATGACTTGACTTTGTTTTGAGTGAAGGAGGGCTGTGAAGGTCACCAGCCTCACTTCTCCTCCAGAGCCATCTGAATCCAGTGACCTGATATTCCTCAGGATAACTGGAGATGGCCCAGGATGCACTGGGAGATCTTGGAGCCTTTAGGCCAAAGTCTTTGCAGGTACTCACTTAGGGTGAGGCAACGCCCATCCATTGAATAGGCCTGTTTAAGAAGTAACTAAAATGTGTCCCAAAGCTTAAGGTACTATACAAATCTTAGCTATTATCATTTCAAAGAGGTTGGCTCAGAGGATACATATAGGATGATAACTTGAGGGAAGGGTATAGACCTGAAAAGACTTTTTAAAAATGAAGCAAGTTAGTTATGTCTGAAAGCAGTAGGAGATAACCAGTAGAGCTGGCTAGATTGAAGAATCAAGGAGTAGAGGGTATGATATATTCTGTGGTGGTTGTGGGATACAACCAGCATTGAAGACGAAACTTGACAAAGATGAGTGGAGGGTTAGATATAATAGACCAACCTGGATGTGTATTGGACTGAACAGACTTATAGCCAACAAAGTCTACAGAGTCAAAGGAGACCTCCTTAGCTATAGAGCCCAACTCATGCAGGAAAATCATTGCTTGAGAGCAATGATCCAGTTTTGTCATTTAAGAATTCTTTTATGTTCACAAATCCATGCCACTGGGTTTTGAAAAATATTCTAAGTAAATGCATACTGTTTGCCTCCAGAAAAAGAATTGATATTGTTTGAATAAAGACTGAAGGAGCCTAATTTTCTTTCTATTTTTCTTTCTTTTTTCTTCCTTCCTTTCTTTCATTTTTTCCATTTTATTGGAGTCTTCTTGTACTAAATGACTAATATGGAGATATTTTACATAATTACACACGTATAAACTATATCTGATTGTACCTCCATAATTGCACACATATAACCTTTATCTCATTGGGAGGGGTAAGGGAAGGAGGGACAGAATTTGGAACTCAAAACTTTAAATAAAAATGTTTAAAATTTCTTTTAATATTCTAAACATTTAAAACTCATGGTCAGAAAGTGATTTTGGAGGTTCCAAGAATGAGAGGTAGAAGCAACATGGGAGGTGTCAGATTCTCTGAGATAAATAATTGGTTGGTTCATTAACTAATGCAATGTGATAGGATATGTGTCTGGTTTTAACTCATACAGATGATGGAGTCTTATAATAATATAAATGGAAAGATCTTTCTCATTAATTAATAGGCCCATATGATCTGCTTAAATCAATTGAAAGCCTAGGTCACATAGGAGTTTGCTGAAAAGGCAGAACAGGAAGGGTGGAGCAGAACCAGGAGAAAGTGAGTGGGTCAGGTCAGACGGGAAAGAACACAGGCCAACTGACACATTGTGACAATTGAAAGTGAGAAGACCCTGGCTGAGGGAGGGGAGGTTTGAGAATGACTTTGCCCTCTGCTGTGATCATGTTTTTTAACTTCTTGCTCACCATGATGGATTTTGCTTTCTGGTTTAGGGATTTGGCTTTCTGGTGTTTAATAAAATGTTTTTCTTCTGCCTTTTATTTGAAAAGTCTTTCGTATTTTGTGAATGAGAGCTGCAATGGCATATTCATAGTCACAACTAGTGCTGTGAATATTGCCTTGGTGATACATGGAGTAATAGGCTTTTCTTATCCTCATCTTTCCATATGAGACCTTTGGAGATCTTCCTTGCCTCTCACCTGTATTCCAAAGACCTTCCAACTCTCCAGTCTCTCCCCACTCCAAACCATCCTCCCTACAATTCCCATAAGAATTTCCCCAAGGACATATCAGAATGTCACTCTCCAATGTACAGTCCAATGGCTCCCTGTCACACTAAGATCACATAAAAATACTCATATTAGGAGCTCAGGTGGGGTTTGAGGCTGTTGTTCTCATTGCAAATTCCTAGTTTGCTTCCAGATTCACCTCATTTCAGCTTCTATATAAGGCCTTTCTTGGTGTCCCCAGAAGGTCATGCCTTCCTCTCCTCACATTAATATTTTTTTTAATGTTTTACTGTTGCATTTTGTTCTTATATGAGCCATTAGTGGAGCAAAGAAATCCTCCCTCTCTGTAAATTCTAGGCAGCTAAGCAGCACAGTGGGGCAGCAAGGTGGCATGGTGGCTAGAATGCCCAGCATAGTCAGGAAGCGATCTTCGTGACTTCAAATATGGCATCAGGTATTTACTAGCTGTATAACCCTGAGCAAGTTGCTTAACCCTCTTGCCTCATCCTTCTCTTCTATAAAATGAATTGGAGAAGGAAACTGCAAATCACTTCAGTAAATCTGCCAAGGAAACCTCAAAATGGGGGCGTCAAAAGTCTGAATAACTGAAATAACTAAACAAGGTGGAAATTGATAGAACATTAGATATGGAGTCAGCAAGTTATGAGTTCAAATATAACCTCAGACACTTATGAGCTGAAAGACCTTGGCAAATCACTTAGCCTCTGTTTGCCTCAGTTTCCTCAATAATATAATATTATATTCGATAAATCCCTCAATAAAATAGGAATAAGTGTTGTGAGAATGTCCCAATGTCGTTGTGAGGATCAAATGAGGTATCTGTAAAGCTCTTAGCACAGTCCCTGGTACGTACTAGGGCTTTAAATACTTGTTTATTTTCCCCCTTCATGTAACAAAAACCTCAAATACTATGACCCCATTTGTAATGTCACCTCCACTCTGTCTTGGTAACTCCTCCCATCCTTTTTGGAAAGCAGATACTTTTCACCATTTCTTGTGGGACCTTCACTAATTTCTCAGTTACTTGGACCTCTTGCTGCTGCTAGAAATCTTTCAGTTTACCCTGTGGTCATCCCTGTATGAGGTTTGAGGATTTCTATTTACTTTGCTCTGCATCAGTTCATATTGAATTCCGGAAACAGACAAGGCCAGCATGAAATAAATAACAAAACCAGGAGCTAGCTGTTTGCTAAACTCAAGAATATAAATGCCCAGTGGAGAGGACTCCCTTTCTGAACAAGTTCTGCTGAGAACTGAAAAATAATGTAACATAAATTAGGCTAAGACTCACATCTTCTATCTTCTATCACAAACTGAAGATGGATTTCTGTGCTTAGTGCTAGCCGTTTATCATGAAAATAAAATTCGGAACACAACAGGAGGAAGATTGTCTATAACTGTGTCTCATGGAGAATTTTTGCTTGTGACAGGATGATTGAGGGAAGAGGTATAATGATATTCAATGTGATAGTGATGTGGTTTTGGGAGAGAGGTGGTGAGTACACTGAACAAACAAGAAAAAGTTTCCAAGGGGAACAAATACAACTGGGAGAGCTTTGGAGCCAACACACTGAGCAATTACACTCTATAAAAAATTAACTCTGACAGAGTTTCACCATTTCATGTACAAACCTCTTTGTGTATGGAAAGTGGTCTATTTGATGGTGTTTCTAAAGTTTAAGCTAAGAAAACTTGAAACATTTTTTTATTTAGTGTACAAATGGATTATACAGGAAAAGTCACAACTCTCCATACCCTTTGGTCAGTCAACTCAACTACTAGGCTTATATCCCCCAACAGTCAACAACAGATGGAAAGGTCCACTATACATTAAAATATTCACAGCAGCACTATTCGTGGTATCAAAGGACTGCAGACAAAAAGGATACTAATAACTGGAGAATGAGAGAAGAAAGTATAGTCTATTAATGTGTGGAATATTATTGGGCAAGAAGAAATGACAGACATAAGGCATTCACAGAAAAATCCATTGCATTTCTATGGCTTTACCTACAGTATGAATTCTCCAATATTCTAGAAGGTCTGTGCTCCAGCTAAAGGTATTCCTTCCCACATTAATTAAATTCACTCCAATACGGCTTCGATCATACCCAGGAATGCATGAACTATGGATGAAGGCCTTCCTTCATCCATTACATTTATAGGGCTTCTCTCCAGAATGAATTCTCTGATGTGCAACAAGGTGAAAATTCTGTCTGAAAGCCTTTCCACGTTGATGACATTTCGAAGTTTTCTCTCCAGTATGAACTTTCTGGTGTAAAATAAGGGATGATTTCAGGATAAAGGCCTTCCCACATTCATTGCATTTGTAAGGCTTCTCTCCAGTGTGAATCCTTTGATGTACTCTAAGATTTGAGCTTCGGCTAAAGGCCTTCCCACATTCATTACACTTATAGGGTCTCTCCCCAGCATGGATACTCTGATGTGTGAGAAGGGATGTACTCTGGCTGAAGGACTTATCACATTCGTTACATTTATAAGGCTTCCCTCTAGTATGAATATTCTGATGTCTAAGAAGGTCTCTACTCTGGCTGAAGGCCTTGTCACATTCATTACATTTATAGGGCTTCTCTCCAGTGTGAATGTTCTGATGTCTAAGAAGGTCTCTACTCTGGCTAAAAGCCTTTCCACATTCATTGCATTTATAGGGCTTTTCCCCAGTATGAATTCTTTGATGGACAGCAAGGTTGGAGTGATTTCGGAAAGCCTTTCCACATTGACTGCATTCATAAGGTTTTTCTCCAGAATGAATTCTCTGATGTGCAATAAGGGATGAGCTATAACTGAAGGCCTTCCCACATTCATTACATTTATAGGGCTTTTCTCCAGTATGAATCCTTTGATGTCTATGCAGGTCTCTACTCTGGCTAAAAGCCTTCCCACATTCATTACATTTATAAGCCTTTTCTACACTGTGAATTTTTTGATGTTGACTAAGATCTGTGTTCCGAAAAAAGGTCTTCCCACATTGATTACATTCGTAAGATTTCTTTCCCGCAGGAACTCTCTGATGTAGATTAAGAGATGGGTTATGTGTGAAAGTTGTACTGTGTTCATTATATTTATAAGGCATTTCTCCAGGATTACTCTTTTGATGACTGATAAGATCTGGGCTCAAGCTCAAGGATGTCTCACAGCGATCACTTTGAAAACCTTTTACTCCACAATGCTGAATAAGATCTATCTCCTCATTAAAGCACTCCCCATATTCACTATATTTGGAATCTCCATTCCCTGAGGTGATTTCCTTACATTCAAACAGGCCTGAGTATTGCTGTGAACTCCTTTTACTTTCAGCGTGTTCATGATGAATCTCTGACCCCTGATTAGAATTTCTCTCCAATTTATTAGGTTCATCACCTTTCCCTTCACAGGAAGATTTCCTGAGAATCATTTTTAGTTGTTTTGAATGACTCTCCCAGTTGCCTGGTTTCTTCCCTGACCTGATATCAGAATTCCAGATTTCTCTCAATTTTAAATCACAGGAAATGCTCAGCTTTTGTATAGTTTCCTTGGTTTTAGGCTTGGTCTCCCCATCTGAAGGAAACAAAAAGAGAAAAACATATTGCTTTATTTCTACGGACAAAAAGAAAACTAGTTTACAGTTAGTGCCATGCCAGTCACCTCTTTTCTCTTCCCTCTGGCCTCCCCAGAATACCCAGAGCACATCTAGGCAAGACACATATGGACTTACTACTACAGAGTACCCTCCTTCTTTTCCTCCACTCATGCCTTCCCCTGGCCACCTGGAAAACACCGAAGCTTCTTGACGGCTAACGGCTTGAATAAGGTAGGAGTAACCAATTCTATTTCTTTCCAAGGCATAGAGGACCATGAGTCTTATCATCTGCTTTGCCACTGTTTCTGAAGGTCCCCTAGACCTCTGCCCTATCTCTATGCCCTCCAACAGCCTGGATCCTTTGGTTGTAGGACCAGTAGGTCAGTTAACATCTCCAGGTTGTGCATAGGACTTCTGGGCCTCTCTAACTGCATGAAGCTGAACATTCTCCTCTCTGTTATCTTCTCCAATTAGAGTATGAACTTCTTGAGAAGAGGGACTGTGTGACTTTTTCTACATGAATTCCCATATACAACGCTGGGTACTCAGTAAGTTGTTAATGAATGGTTCTTCATTCATTCAGTCGATCAAGAAACAGAACCTTCAAACTTGAAATGGAAGAATACAGAATAACAAAATATTATTAACTTCCATTTGTAGAAGGATTTCTTTTTTTTTTTACAAAGAGCTTCTCATAGTTTCACACTAGATCCTCCCAACAATTAGGTGACATGGTTAGGAAAGGCATTCTTTACCCTTTACAGCTCAGGAAATGAACTCAGTGAGAGGATCAAAGTCACATTGCTTATAAGGGGGGTGCTCCAGCTCCAATTCTGGATGGACCCAATAATGGCTGGTCCAGAGTTCTTTCTACAACCTTAAACCAGCTTTCTCTGCTTGAGCATGATTCTTTTTTCCAAAAGAATTATTAATTACAGCTTTTATTTTCTTCTAGTCGATAATGGATCTGTTTTATATTTCTGTTTTTCTGTGCTTACTGGGAAGCATTTTAGGCCCTAGCACATAGTTTCTGTAAAATTACTATCTAAAGCCAAAAAATAAGCATACTCCATTCAGTTCTAAAAATATTATATTGATTCTTCAATGTAACTGATTTTATGCTGCATTAATTTTATATTTGGGTCTGTATCTGCCTAAAGCCACTTTTCTATGTCCTTTAGTTGAGTTTAGTAATTTAGCTGATTTAATTTGAAGAGAAAAGTTATCTAAAAAGAAAAATTATCTACCATACCTTCAGCTTCAGCAGACATTGTTTTGTTATCTTTAAGCCCCACAAGTTAACATGGCACCATACCCAAAAGAGATGACCTCTGTCCTTACTAGTCCTTGTGAAATGAAGGAAGATTTTATCCTTTCGAAGAAGAAGACAGTAAGTCTAGAAGTTTTGATCCCCTAGATAAGATTACAAGATACAGATGGGTCCCATAAAATAATTAGTATTCCTTAATTGTCAGAGAAGGGTTGACCTCACTTGAATTCCAGTCCACCTTTCTTGGTATAGACTTCAGTAAATAATGTTCCATGACCACCAGGACATTTTCTTTCTTGGGGATCAGTAAAGAGGGTCCCCTCCTACTCATTGGGTCACTGACTCTACTGAGGTGGCCAGTCTGACCAGCTTCATTAACAAATACCCATAATTGTTAATAAATGTATCTTACTCAGAGTATGTGCCTTAGCCTTACATGTGCCTTATGTAAAATATGCCTTAAAGTAAAAAATTACTTTATTAAATCACTTGAGACAATTCCCCTCAAGTAATTGCCAGTGATTTATGCAGCCATTAGCCTGGGAAGCAATCCCTGGAGAGATGCAGATTGTAAACTACTTCTACAGGGGCTACATCCCTACCTCCTCAGCAGTCTATGCTACTAAAGACCCACAAAAGAAAGATCTATCAAAATCTTTGGCATTATCATACAGTTCCATATCAGAAATGGATAGGATTTTATTAGTGTAAAGGACAAGAAAGAATATGCATTGTCTCTGCATAAAAGCCATGAAAACTTTCCATCAGACTTGAAATTTAAAGCTCTATATTTTGTCTCCCTGTTAGAAAATGAGCTCCTTGAGAGCAAGGGCTACCTTGCTTTTTAATTTATAATCCCACTCTGGTTGCTTAATAAATGCTCTTTCACTTACTGATTCAATACTGTATCATTTACATTTCAGTGGCTCTGACCTCACCTCAATGTGGGGATTCTCTCCCCTGAGTTAAGGAGAGCACACTCACACCTGCCAATCCTCTATTTTTCTTGTCCAAATATATCAATATCCTCATAAAATGCAGTGCCCAGAAATGGACATTCCAATAAGATCACAACAGATACAATGAGCTTATCGGGTGCCTCATTAGGGACACTATTTCTATCCCTGCAGCCTAAGTTCAGGACAGTTTTCTGAGTAACCCTGTCTCATTTTTTACTCTACTGACTTTTTTTGCATGAATTATGGTCTAAACCAAGGGTGGGGAACCTTCAGCCTTGAGGCTATATGTTACCCTCTAGATCCTCAAGTGCAGTCCTTTGACTGAATCCAAGTTTTATAGAACAAATCCTTTAATTAAAGGATTTTAGATTTAGACACATATCCCCAGTCTGTAATTAAGCAAGTGATTTGTTGAACCCATGTAGTTAAAGGAATTACATCAAAATTAGTACCGTTTATTGACCTTTTGTCTGTTTCTAATGCACTATTGAAGACGGCAGCATCCATGTGACCCATTCATAGATAGAGGTACACTTTATTCCACAGCTATGTATATATTATCCTGCTAAGGTGACTCAAAAATCCTGGAGGTCAGGGAACAAGTCGTCTATTTCATGCCCCAGTCAGGGCTTGGAAAATTGCTTTAACCTATAGGGAAGTAAGATACTTTTGACTCAATGACCAGTGAGGGGAAATGACTCAGAAGAATGACTTCTGAGATAAAGGAAACCCCCAAGTATAGGAAAATAAAAAGCTTTGTGTCATATGGAGAACCATTTTTTCCTAAGAATGTAAAGATCCCACAAAAGAAAGGAGGAAAATAACTCAAGTTGATGAAAAGGGCTTATGAAAATGTTCAAAGTAGAAAGCCTCAACCCTTCTCAAATGACCTTGGGAAATTTGAGGAAAGTACCCTGCCCTATATTTCCAAATGTACTCAACATTTCCAGAGGAAGACTTCCCCAGACAAGAGGCCAGAAACTCACCTAGACCAGAGTTCTTTGTGTCTACTTGCTTCAGTATCCATGATGTTTCTGCTTGATCCACCTGGGAGATCAGATCAGCTTTGGGAACTGGAAGCCCTGCTCAGGGTAAATAAGGAAGACCTGAGCACACAAAAATCCTCAGAATGCAGTGCTCTTCAGGGAAAGGGGATATTCAGAGAAGGGGTAGTGCCAAAAATCCCTTAGGGATGCTGCTGGGAGCTATAGGAGAGCAGAGGGGGAAAGTTCATTAAACTCATTTGGAATCAGAAAACTAGTTCTCTGCCCGGTCCCCTTCTAAAAGCATGAGAAATTTCCATGACTTTTTACATCTGCAATAGAATTTAAGGGAAATATCTAGAAAGAATAAGGACAGACTTTCTCTGGTAGGCCCCTGTGGATAGGATTAGAAGCAGATTACAAATGCAGGCCCCCTATCAGGAAGGGCACCCTAATAATGAGGCATCCAAAAAGGAAGGGGCTGCCTCAGGAACGATGGAGTTCCTTCAAAGGAGGTCTTAAAGCAAAAGTTGTTTGACCATTAAATAGGGAGGACACAGAAGAAATATAGGAAATTAGAGACTTGATAATCTCTCAGATCACTTCCAAATCTGAGATTCCTCAATTTTCATTTCATCCTTATCCTGAAACTCACTAGAAACATTAAGAGACAGCCTGAAAAGCAACAAGTCAAACTCCCAGCTGCCTATGAGACAAAGCAAATATTTTTTACATAAGAACAGGGAGCATCAGGAACTTTGCCTCTTAGAAAGAAAGGACTGAGGACCCTCTGGTTTCTAATGATGGATAAACACTTGATAAACTGTGCAATAGGTAGCTAGGGAGAGAGCAAAAATATTCCCTTCAATACCGGATTCCAAATGGTTGGAGCACAAGTGGGACCAGAGGGTGAGCTGCTCTTACCCAAAGAGAGTAGGCTCTGAGAAATCTCCAGCATGACATCCTTATACAGTTCCTTCTGAGAAGGGTCAAGAAGGCACCACTCCTCCTGGCTGAATTCCACAGCCACATCCTTGAATGTCACAGATTTCTAAAATAACAAAAGCCATAGGAATTAGATCTGAAAAGACTTTAGAGACCATCTTGCTCAACACCCTCAATTTACAGAGGAGGAAACTAAGGTTCAAAAAAGGCAGCAGACTTGTGCAAAGCTCATACCACTCATAAGTCAACATTTGAAACTATCATTTTAGGAGCCAAATGGAACGTTGAGAAGAGCAGTTTGTACCAGCATTTGGAAGGCAGTTGAAAAATGTCTTATTGTGAAGTGCTTGTCCCTATGGAGATAAAGAGATATGTCTTTTATTTGTGATTTTTACGATTTTGTGAGAATCTGCAGAGGAGACAGGGGAAGGCAAGCTGAGATGAACCTCATTTCTCATCAAAACTGTACTGTGATATTTTATAAAAAAAACTTTGTAAAGCAAATTCTATTAATCATTTGTTAGACTCTGGAAAGAAAAATCTATTCTGCAAAAAAAATTATCTTCTGGTTAATGAAAAGAGGACAAACAAAAAAGTGCTTTCTACAAAAGAGATCTGACTCTTTTCTATAGGATAAATATGAAGAAAATTCTTTTTTTTAAATTAAATGTTATTGGTACTTTTTGTTTTATATTGCCTTGATTTCCCTCCATGTCACTGCCCATCCCACCTCCCAGAAAGCCATCCTTTTTCATTTTATTTTTTTATTTAATTAATCTATTTGTTCACAGTTTTCAACAATCACTTCCAAAAGTCTTAAATTTTCTCTCCCTCCTTGTCCCCTCTCCCTGAGAAGATATTCAATTTTATATTGGTTGTACACATATATTCTTATTAAATATATTTTCACATTAGTCATGTTGCATAGAAGAATTAAAACAAATGGGAGAAACCATGAGAAAAACAAAACAAAACAAAACACAAGAGAAAAGAGCCTGCTTCATTCTGAGTTCTGATTCCATAACTCTTTCTCTATGGATGTGAATGGCATACTGCCTCGAGTCCTTTGGGGATATTTTAGGTCCTTACATTGCTGTAAAGGGTTAAGTCTACCAGAAACAGTCCTTGAACACTGTGAAAAGTCATCCTTTTTAACAAAGACTTTTTTTAAAGAGAAATAATTTGTTTGGAAGTAGTTGTTCTTTCTATTTACATTGTTGTAGTTGTATACAATGTTTACTTGGATGCACTTACTTCACTTTGCATCAGTTAAATAAATTTCTCTATATTTATCTCTTATTTATTTTATATTTATATTTTCTCTGTATTTATTATACTCAGTGTTTCTTACAGTGCAGTGATATTCCACTACATTCAGGTACCACAATTTCCTTAGTCGTTCCCTAGTCAATAAGCATCTGTTTTCTTTCTGTTATTTGCTACCACTAATGCAGCTAAAGCATTTGGGCAAATATGAGTCTCACATTTTGAAACTGACCTCCCTGAGATATATGCTTAGCTTTGACTCAAAGGGTGGGGCATTTTTTTGCATAATTTTTTTGCACTTTATTTGCATAATTCCACAATGCTTTGCAGAATGACGACCCTACCAACATTTAATTCTTGTACCTGTCTTACCCCAATGCCTACAATACTCACTAGTCCCATTTTTAGTCATTGTAATTCTCTTCCTACTGGTGATTCAGAGCATTCTTTTTATTAAATAGCTCTTAGATTGTTTAGCTTGTTAACAATTAGGTTGTTAATAATTGGCAATTCTTCCTTTACAAAATGTTTGCTCACACACTTTGATCAAAAATACACCGAAAAATGGCTTTTGTTCTTCAACATTACTGACAGTTGTCAATATCTCTTGGAATTCAAACATTCATCTGAGAAACTTCATGGAAAGATTTCAGCTTCCTTCTCCTCTGACATATTTAAGTTTTTGTGAAAACATTTTTTGTAATTGACCCTCATTTTTCTGGTTACTAATTTACCTCCTATTTTTAGTTGTGAAAAGGATCTGATCTTAGGCTCTCCTAAATTTTTATGACCTGATCTTTAATATTCAAGTAGTGTGTTCATTTTCAATCTATCATGAAATATGCCATCAACTTTTAGTCTGACACACAATTACAAAATGTTACAAATTACAATGTGGCTTCCAAAGTACAAGATTGCTAGTCATGTGAAGAGACTAGGCCAAGCCAATATAATAAACCTACTTTCTGGGAGGTGGGATGGGCAGTGACATGGAGGCAAATCAGGAATTTAATAAACTTTAACAGAGTTAACAGTATAGAAAACTACCAAAAATATGCTTTACAGAACTAGATAAAAATAACCACAAAATTCATTTGGAGGAACAAAAGACCTAGACTATGTATAGAAATAGTGGGGAGAAAAGGGCAAGAATGAAAAAGGAAAAGAATTGCTTGCCTCAAGCTATGTGATGGATCAGTAGTCATTAAGGTCACTTGGTATTGGTTTTAAAAAAATAGACAAGTAAACGAATGAAACATACAAGGTCAGAGATTCAGACATGGCTGTTTCTGTAGAGGCAATTGGCACACTCTCTGTATCGTAGATTCATAATCTCAGCATTGTCCTGGATGCCTTCATCTCTTGTGCCCACATACCCAATCAATATATCCCAAACCTTGATATTTCTACTCATAACATCTCTTGCTCCTGAGCCCTTCTCTCCACTCATGAGGCTACATAGCCTTAGTTCAGACCTTTCTCACCTCTCATCTGGATTACAGCAGAAGCTTCTTAAATGCCCATCCCTACCCTGAGTTTCTCAGAATACAGCTACCAAACTGATTTTCATTACGCATGAAATGAACCATGAGACTGAACTATCTGACCTTCTCTAGTGACTTCCTAGGATAGGATAACACGGAAATGCCTTTGCTGTTCATTTATTTTTTCAGTCATGTCCAATTCTTCATAACTCCAGATTGGGGTTCTCTTGGCAAAGACACTGAAGTGGTTTGCCATTCCCTTCTCCTGCTCACTTTACAGATGAAGAAACTGAGGGAAACAAGGTTAAGTGACTTGCCCACAGCCAGCAGTGTCTAAAGCCAGATTTGAACTCAAGAAGATACATCTTCCTGACTCCAATCCTGGCACTCCATCTACCTCCCCACCTAACTGCCCTTTACTTAAAGCAGGCCTGTACAACCTTTGGCCCATGGGCAGCTTATGGCCAAAGGATTTCAAGCAGCTAGTAAAAAATGTAGAGGAAAACCTCCTCCATATGTAGAGGAAATCCTTTGCTGAACTGCAGGTTGTACAGGTCTGACTGAAAGGAATCTTTGCTTTGATTTACAGGAAACTCCTTTACTAACTATTAAAAACCTTCACAATCTGGGTCCAAACTACCTTTTAAGTCTCATTAGACATTATTCCTATCCTGCACTCTATAATATAGCCCCCCTGGCTTCTCTATTCCTAATAGAATTTCCCAGTCTGCAACACACCTCCCTACATTCAACTCAGAAAGTTCCTGTCTTCCTTTAAAAGACAGCTAGGACATCTGCATGAAGGCTTTCCAACTACTACTGCCTTCCCTCCCCAGTACTTAACTACTTTGTTTATATTTAGATGTACATGAATATGGATATATACTTTGTATGCAGATGTATTCAGATATTTTAGGTGTCTCGTGGACTCTCTTTTTAGAATGTAATCTCATACCAAGGAGAGACTGTTTCATACTTGTCCCTTTGCCCTCAGCACTTAGAATAGTTCTGGCTTGCTCAAGGTACATACTAAATATTTATTGATTAATTTCACTTCTGCAGTTTTCAGCTCCAAATCAACCATTTGCTTTTTCATCATCTCTATTGGCTTTGGAACAATTCTTGGTCAGGTACATAAAAATAATTTACTTGCCACAATTTTTAATTTTTTAAAGCTATAATTTCCACTATATTTCACATGACTATTTCTTCTATAATTTCATTTTATTCTATCATTTCTCTTCTGAAACCTTATAAAGATTCTAGTTCCATATTTTGAGGGGTTCCTGAGAATTTATAGGGTTGAACTTGCTTCTAGGTAGACTATACCCCAGAGACACTGGGATTCAAGGTGGAGTCATAGGGCAGCACATTGTCTTGTCCTTCTTTCCTCTAAAGGAAAGGTAGGTGATGTAGTAGATAGAGTGCCAGGCCTGGAGTCATGAGTTCAAATCTGACCTCAGACTTTTACTAGCTGTGTGATCCTGTGTCACTTAACCCAGTTTGCCTCAATTTCCTTATCTGTAAAAAGAGCTAGAGAAGGAAATGGCAAACCACTCAACCATCTGTGCCGAGAAAACCCCAAATGGAGTCCCAGAGTGTCAGACATGACTGAATAGCAACAAAAAGAGAAGACAGAAGCAAAGAAAGGAATCAGAGGTTGAAAATAAGAGCCTGGAATTGTCCTGCATATTTTGTATTAGAAATGATAAAATCCATTTTTGCAGCTATTTGTTGACTTCAGGACAACCTCACAAGGTCTTCTGTCTTCAGCTTCTTCTCCTGAGCAGGACTGAGAACCTTCCAACTAGAAAACTCCAGATGTACCTCAAGGCCACTTTCAGGTACATAGCTGAGAGGAAACCAGCTGGACAACTTAGTGCTCTGTGGCTCCCCCACCTAGAAGCAGACTCAGCTCTGTCCATCCCAGGTTCTGGCCTGCTCTTACCCTCTCCTTCTCCTTTGCCTCCTTAGCTTTTAATATTCATCGCATGTGACTCTTCCTCATGTCTTTTAAATCCTGGTTTCCTTCACGGTCACCTCAAGTGCTCCTTACTTTGACAGACCTTCCTCCAAGTGTTTAGCACCCCTTCCCCCAATCACTATGTTTTTCTTGGGGGAGGGACAGCCACATGTAGTCCCTCTGGTCATATATAATCTCCTTGTTTTACTGTTATACTGGTATCTCCAGTGCCTGCTACACAGTAGGTACTGTTTGAATGCTTATTGATTAATTTTTATTGATTAATTGAAGTCAGATTTAAGAAGGATGAAAATAGAATTGATCGCTTGGGTTCAAAAAATATCCATTTCACAAGTACAAGATAGAAGAAGCATAGCTGGACAGCAGCTCAACCAATACAATGGGGGTCTGAGTTCACTGCAACACAAGTCAACAGTGTGTTGTGGTTGCCCAAACTGCTAATGCCATCTTAAGCCTCACTATGAGAGGAAACAGGGTCCAAGATCTAAGGGGCCTTTATTTGTTGCCATAGACTGAAGTGGCCCTTGTGAAGTCTTATTCTGGGTTCTATCTTTTAGGAAGGCCAGGGGGAAGGGACAGAGGATCCTCAGAAGGGTGAGTAGGATGTAAAGGGTCAAAAGATTGAGCTATTGAGGAAGTTTGGAGCTTTTATCGGGAAAGAAGATTTCTGTGGGACATGAATGGTAACTGAATTTGAGCATTTCAAGCAAGTCATAGAGAGGAGAGTTTAGACTTGTTCTCCTTGGCAGAAACATAGAACCAGGAGTATAGGGAGGAGTTGTAAAGACACAAAATTAGGCTTAATTGAAAGGAAAACTTCGTACTTAACAGAGTTGCCCAAAAAATAGAATGGGCTTCCCTCACTAGATACCACGAAAGACGGGAGAATGGGGTGGCAGAGGGCATTCTCATTTGGGCATAGTTTACAGAGCTGACCCCTGAGGTCTCCATCACCACTGAGACACTGTGATTTTGGAACACAATCATCCCTGATAGGAAGAGCTCAAGGCAAAGGGGAAGGGCTCCTCGATACTGAAATATTCATGGCAGCTCTTTTGGTTAAAGGAGAAAAAAAAACAGCTACTAATATTAATAGCTAACATTCATATTCATATTAAGATTCACAAAGCAAATTATAAATGTTGTCTTTTATTTATCTTGAATGAGATAATATTTGTAAAGTGCTCATCATGGTGCCTGGCACATAGTGGGTGTTTAATAAATGCTTCCCTTCCCTCCATCTTCACAATAATCCAGAGAGGCAGATGCTATCACTATCCCTATTTTATAAATAAAGAAACTTAGGCTGAGGTTAAGTGACTTGTCCAGGGTCTCACAGCTAGTTACTACTATATTAGATTTATTTCAAAAAGAAACAATCCATAAATAATGGTTTTGTATTGAATCTTACTCTCCTGTTCTCTTTCTATGACAATGTTCACAGTTTCTGTTTGTCAAGTCTGTGGATTGAGTGCACTTACCATGGATGGAGTTTTCTGGGTCCCAGGGGCCATTCCCTCTGACACCAGGACCCCCTCTTGGGCCAGGCCTGGATCCTCCACAGGTTGAGGTAGGGATGCAAAAGGATCCCCAAAGGGGAGGGTTCTTGCCTTTCCCCTCTCAGACTGGAGGCTGATCATCTCCACAAGCACCCACAGAGAGAAAAGTCCTAAGGAGGGTAAGAGCTTTGTCCTAGGGGAAGACTCAAGCCAAAAAGGGACAGAAGTAAGGATCATATTTGGAAACACAGAAGGTCAGAAAAGAAACAATTTTTAATCCTTTCTTCCTCCTCTGTTGCTTCCTCTTCAGTTTTTTCCTTTAGAGACCCAAGAGATAGGAAGGGCTTTGGTATCCCAGATGGGATAAAAGAAGTCAGAGCACTCACTGCATCCAGAATCAGATCTTTCCATTCATACTCTCTCCCTTCTCAATCTCCTTCCACCCCCTTCCCCAACCCACCCAACAAGCACATGGTACCTAAAGCCAAGAGCTCTTAGCCTTTTAAGTCATGGACTCCTATGATAGTCTGGTGAGGTCTATGGGCAGTCAACCCTTTCTCAGAATGATATTCTTAAATGCATAAAATAAAAAAAGGATTATGAAAGACATTAGTCATATTCAGATATAGTTATCAACTTTTTAAAATACATCCCAGGCTAAGAACTCTTGGTCTAAACACTTGATTTTTTTTTTGATCCAAGAGGGAGGGATGCCAGGGAAGGTTGGTGATGGAGAGAGCCCTGGAACTGGCAGGCTTGAATGTGGCCAAGGTAAAGCCAGGGCTGGGAGACTAGATTTCTTCTAGGAGTCAAGTGGCCAGAAGCTCAGACTACTGACTCTGGGGCAAGGAATCCAGGATTAGAATAGTATCTAGGAGGAAGGGATGCTGGGAGAGAAACCCTGAGTGCCCTGGAGTGAGGGCTGTAAAAGAAATGGGGCAGGAAGCCTGAAGAGAGAATGGCTCAGTGGATGAAGAGCTGGCCAGAGTCAGAAGAACTTGAGTTCAAATCTGGTCTTAGACCCTTACTAGCTGTGTAATGGGGGGCAAGTCACTGAACCTCTGTTTGCCCTAGCCCGCTGGAGAAGGAACCGATAAACTACTCCAGTATCTTTTCCAAGAAAACTCCATGGGCAGTAGGGTCCACGGAGTCATGAAGAGCCAAGCAGGACTGAACAAGTGGGAGCCAGGGCACCTCTAGGTGTAACATTGTAACAGCCCAGAGAGTATAGAGCAAGGACATCAGGGCTCCGGAAGGAGAGCTCGGGATTGCCCGAGGGTCCTGAAAAGGTGGACAGGCCGCGAATTTCTGAATCCAAACAAAGTCCAGCTGAAGGGAGAAGGGGTGCTAAAGAAGGGATGCCTAGGAGGGGCTTGGAAGGTGGACTGAAGAAGGGAAACCTATGGGTGGCTTAGATGGAGGGCTGAAAGGGGGACAGCTGAGTGTAACTTCAAGCAGGCCGCCTGGATTTAGGGGTAGCTGAGAGGAGGG
>CM053771.1:6813594-6841660 GCA_028658325.1 Potorous gilbertii | reverse complement strand
TACAGGTAATGGGGAATAGAAAGTTATCTGGCCCTACAGGACAAAAGAGAAGGTGGGGTAAGGGAAGGGAGGGATGATAGAAGAGAGGGCAGATTGGTGATATGGGTAATTAGAATGTCCAGTGTATTGGGGAGGGGGGAGGGGACAAATGGGGAGAAAATTTTGGAACCCAAAATCTTGTGAAAATGAATGTAAAAAGGTAAATAAATTTATTTTTTAAAAAAAGATTAATAAGTTAAAAAAAAAAAAGAAAAATCACTCTAAAAGACTTAAGAGCTCATGACCATGGTCAGAAGACCAGTGAGGAAGCATGGCACCCACCACCCAACAGAGGAGTGATGAACATGAGACACAGAATGAGATACAAGCATTTGGACATTACCTCTGTGTTGATGTGTTCTGTTTGGCAGTGCTCATTTGTTACAAGATTGTTTTTCTTTTTTCTGTTTTTAATAGAAGGAGACACTAGAAGAAAGAGGGAATTTAGCAGTGGTGATGGCTCTTCTCCCAAAAAAGAGGACTAGTGAATTAGTTTTTAATGCAGAGAAAAGAGGAGCATGTTTTCCAACAAGAACATCATGTAACACTTGTTAGAGGAGTTAGAGATTGGGGGTGTATGTGGGGAAGATGAAGATCAAGGTGTTTGAGACTGCTGCTTGCCCAGCTCCAGAAGCATGGAGTATGCAGAGATGCCTTCCAGGAGGATGACGGGGTACTAGGAGTTCCAGCAGGAAACCACCCTTTCCTGGAACCCGGGTCTTGGACTGTAATCTGATGATTGACCAAGGAGATGCCTTGAAGTATGAAGTAACAGCTGCTCCTGAGTCTTAAGAAATCCTTTTGTGTTTGTGCTCATGAGGGGCTGCTTAAAACAACTTTAGCTATTTAAGATCTTTCCAAGACCCTGCAGCCAAACTCCAGCAGGAAGGAGTGGAAGACTCTAGATACAGAAGGATAAAGGTGTGAATACAAATATAATAAATGACTTCTCTCAGGAATATTTGTCAAGTATTTTATACTTGAAGACACACACACACTCACACACACACACACACACATGACATTCAACTTCCCACAAAATTCCCCATCTCTCCTATTTCAGGTATGATTATTTCTATTCCTGTAATAAACACCATCTGTTTTCACTTAACTATATTTTAGCAAAGAAAAACATTTTCTTTTACCAGAAAAAATATTTTTTAAATTATTTTTTACCAAGCCTAAATGTTTGTATATTCTAGCACAAGTTCTTTTTGCCTCTAAAAGAAAAACTGTTTTATTTTTAACACTCAACAGAGGAATGATTTCTTAAGTAGTTTGTTTGGAAAGACCAAGGTTGTGATGTTCACTTGGATGTGATAATCTTGATGTATTCTTAAACTTCTTTCAAGGTTCTACTGGTATTTAAAAGGGTACTCAACGGTATTTGGGGGAAATATTTAAAGCATGAGTAAGAAAACATCACAAAGTGAATGTAAGTAACAGAAAACTATCAAGGTTTAAAGGAAGCAAGAATTCTTCAACATCTATCAGGTCTTGAACATTAATGATATGCCTTTACTTACATACAGAATGCTTTAAAAGGACACTTTTATTCATTTGTATTTTGTTTACTTTGTGCTTTTTTTGGTAATAAAATTGTAGAAACAAACCCCACAATTTTCCCCTAAAAAACAGGAATGACATAAGGTTCAAGAGGATACACAAACAGAACAGTTTTGAAAGTAATATGTAGAATTATTCTTTTACAAAAAGAGAAGCAAGTGATATGAAGATGCTTTTTCTGTTCTGCCATCTATGTGGAAATACTTTTTGGTTTTGAAGTTAAAGATAAAAATAAATATATTTCCTATCCATAGGAATGTCATATGTAAGATCTTTTTAAAAAAAATATAGCCTAATCTTTAATATTCAACTCGCACATCCATTTGAATTTATTATGGAATTTAGTCTGTAAGTTATTGATCATTCTACAAAAGCACATAGGTTCAATTAAATGTCTCTTTAAAGAAATAAAGGACAATTTAAGTAGCTGAAGAAATATTCAATGTTCCTGGAAGGGCTGGGCCAATAAAATGAAAATGAAAGTAATACCAAACCTGGGAGAACAAGAGATCTAAAATAACAAGAAAAATAATGAAAAAAAAGTAAGAATGACATTCCAAGCCTCAAACTGTGTTATAAAGCAGCGGTCATCAAAACCATTTCATATTGGTCAAAAAAAAAAAAGTAGATCAACCAGAAGAGACTACATAAAGGAAAAACAGAACCAATATAGCCCAGTATTTGATAAATCCCAAAACATAAGTTACTTAGAAAAGAGCTCTCTATTTGATAAGAACTCTGGAAGAATGTAAAACAATAAGGAAGAAATTAGGCTTAGACTAGTATGTTACACCATGTGCCACAATGATTTCAAAATAGATATGTGACCTGAATATTAAAGCAAATACATTAAGATATTAGAAAAAGCAGGTCACACAGATACACGTATTTCATAGCTATGGACTGGCGATATATTATTAACCTAAAAGGGACAGAAATAATTACAAGAAATAAAAGAGATAATTCTGCAAATATGAAATTTTAAAATTTTTACACAAACATAATGACTGCATCAACTGGATTTTAAGAGATTTTATTCAGTACCTAGACTCAGCTGAATGATGTGACATGATGCTTTCTTACAAGTGAAAAGAAATTGAAGATATTGTAGGTGCAGTTCTAGACCACCAGAATAAAGCAAATATTTCAATAAAGCAAACCACAGGAATTTGGTTTGGTTTGGTACTTATAACTACAGTCTATTGTGTGCAATAATAGTATGTCTTAAAAAACATACGTACCTTAATTAGAAATACTTTGTTGCTAAAAAAAAATGCTAACCATCATCTAAGCCTTCAGTCAATCTAATCGTTTGGCTAGGTGGTGTAGTGGATAGAGTGTGTTGTGACTGGAGCTAGAAAGACCTCAATTCAAATCTAGCCCCAGAGACTACCTACGTGATTCTGGGCAAGTCACACCCCCTGGTTGCCTCAGTTTCCTCAACTGTAACATGAGGATAAAATAGCACCTATATAACAGGCTTGTTGTGCACATCAAATGAAATCATAATTATAAAGTGCTTGGTACACAGTACATGCTATGTAAAATTTTTTTAAAGCAAGTCAGAAGATCTGGGGATCTCACAACATTTGTAGGTCACTCAAACTCCTTCCATTTGACTCATTATTATAAATTTAATTTTATAATTCCAAGTTATGTATCAATCTAGGGAAACATTTGCAATAATTTTTTTCTCAATAATGAACATGTCACTTTTCATTAATTAATTCACTTCATTAAAATTCACAGTTCATTAAATACTTCTGATTTAATGACCTAGAGTGACAATTCTTAAAGGGTGGTCCACAGTCCTGTTGGGGTCTCCAAGACCTTTTCAGGAAATCCTTGAGGTCGAAACTATTTTTATAATAACAATAAAATGTTATTTGCTTTTTTCCTCCCTTAATTCTCTCTCATGGATGTACATAGGAGTTTTCCAGAAGCTATATGACCTGTGAATTAAAAATTTAGCTGCCAACATGAAAATGGAGTTAATATCTCACCTGTAGAATTGTGCATTTGCCTTGCAAATGGATGGATCTACAGACTGCTGGACTTGCCATTTGCTTATATTCTTCAGATGTGAACACCAACTAATCATAACTTTTTTGGAATCTCATCATTTATGCTAGAACGGTGGTCTTTGAGCCAACAGTCAAAAACAAAGGTGTTTGCTGTCACTTTTGGGTGAATCAAGGCAGTGCTCCCAGTAATTGTAGTCCTTTATTGCCAGACACTTGCGGGAAGAAAAAAGAACCAGTTTCATTTGAGAACATCCTTGATGAAGGAATAAAAATGACTAACTTGGTTAAATCTCAACCAATGAGTATGAATCTTTTAATATGCTGCGTGATAAAATCGAATATACCCAAAACATGACTCCACTATATACCAACATAAGACGATTGTTTAGTAAAGTTCAGAGTACACAATCAGCTACAGCAAAATTCAGAATTACGGTCTGAGCTAGATTAAAATGGAATTGGGAAATGTTCAACATAATAAAGAAAAATACAATTTATATAATGTTAATTTGTCTTAATCAATAGGCATCGGTAGGGATTCATTTTTTGTGTTTTACATCATTGATCTAGAAAAAAAAAACATTCGTAGAATTGTTTGAGTGTCTAGCTGAACTGGTCACTTTTTTTCCGTTTAATAACATTTTCCTTGAAAGAACAACTGATAAACTGCGGTCATTCAAACGAGTATTTGATACGCATTTTCTTGGAAATGAATGAAGTAGGCATGTCTCCTCAAGGAAAACAATTAGCAGTGTTTATTGCCAATGATAAAAAAAAAACTTTTAGAAGAACATTTTGTATAAAGGTAATGATTGTGTTTTGTTAGAATGACTACGAAATATTTTATGTATTTTTAATTACTTTGAATAGGACTTCACTTTTATTATGATCTTTTTGAAATTATTTCCGAATAAATATGCCATTGATATTTATGCATTAATTTTATAGCCTGAAAATGATTAAAGTTTTTCATTATCTCATTAATTTTTCTGCTGATTTCCCATAATTGCCTAAACACTCATCATGTTCTCAGCAAATAACGGTAGTTTTTGTCTCCCATCTTTACCTGCTTTTATATATTTCATTTCTTTTTCGCCAAAATTGCTAAAATTTCTAGATTTAGATCAAATTATAACAGAGAGAGTGGGTACTCCTGATTGATTCTTGCCTTTCCTGGAGGTAATCTCATGTTTTTTCCATTGCATAAAATGGTACCTTTTGGTTTCAGACACACACTTTTTATCATGTTTAAAAAAGATTCTTTTAGATCTATACTTTGTAAGTTTGTTGGCCTAAATAAGTGTTGTACCTTGACAAATCATTGCTGTGATTTTACTGAGATAATCATGTAGTTTGGATTTTTTTAAAGTATTATGCTATTTGTTTTCCTCTTATCAGGCCATTCTTGCCTCCATGGTATAATGGTATAATTAATCATATATAATTTTAGGTATATATCTTTTGCCAATATTTATTTAAAAGTTTTTAGTTGATATTCATTAATAATATTGGTCTGAGATTCTCTCTTGTTGTTTTATCCTTCCTTGGTATAGGTATCAAGTCTGTATTTCCCTCAGAAAAGAGGAATTTGGCATTTTAAGCTGTTTATCCTAATTTTGAGAATAATTTCTGTGATATTGGCATTGGTGTGTGTTCATATTTTACCTGTGTCCGACTCTTTGTGACCCTATTTGGGATTTTCCTGGCCCCATAATAGAGTGATTTGCCATTTCCTTCTCATTTTGCAGATGAGAAAATTAAGGTCAGTAGGATTAAGTGGCTTGCCCAAAATCACGCAACTAGGAAGTGTCTGAGGCTACATTTGAACTAAGGAAGATGTCTTCCTCATTTCATCCCAGCACTCTCTCCACTGCACCACCTAACTACCCCAGTATTGGGATAAAAAGTTTAAAAGATTCTTTCAAAGAATTTTCCTGTAAATCCACTCAAAATAGGAGCATTTTTCTTTGGTACTTCCTCTATGGAAATTTTATTTTTCCTGAGACAGGATTTATAAGATGTCTATTGACGTTCTCTTACTCTGGATATTGCAAATTTTTTTTGATAGATGATCCCTTTATATCTTTTGAATAGATAAATAACTGTGCATAGTAAGTTCTAATTAATAATGCCTTCTGTTTCTTCTGGCTTTGTTGTCATTTCATCTATTCATTGACTGTTTTGTTGATTTGATTTTTTTTTTGTCCTCTTCTTTTTAATCGGGTTAACTAAATGTTTGTCAATTTTATCGGTCACATCAAAGAACAAACTTTTAGTTTTATCACTTCCATGGTGTGTATTTTTTCTGGTTTCCAATTTATCTACTTCTTTTCAGTTTTCTAAATTTCTTCTTTTTTGCTTAGTTTAAATTTGAGTATTTGTTGGATTTCTACTTTTCTAATACACTCCAATTTTCATTCATTTCATTTCATTAATGAACTTTTTCTATTTCAATGTTGTTTGAAGGGATACAATTTTTCCTCTATGGATTGCTTTAGCTGCATCCTAAAAATCTTGGTATGTGGTCTCATCATTATTGTGGTCTTTCACATAGCTGTTAATAGCTTCTAGAATTTTCTGGGGTCCCTCATTATTTAGGATTTTATTATCAAATTCACACTTAAGTCCATGTTATCCTGAGTTGTGATCTATGAAGGATATATTTAGAATTTCTGTTTTTTAGAAGCATTTATTTGTAGTTTCTCTGCATTCCAATATATGGAACACGTGTTACATGATGCTGAGGGTATGTACACTCTTTCACAGTCCCTTTCAGAAGGTGTCATAAATTGTTTTTACCTCCAGATTTAATAGTTTGAAAGTTCTCCATTTTTCCTTTTGTTCATCTTTCTCTTAAATTTTGAGGCAGTAAACTGGCATTTATTAAGTACCTGTTAAGTTTCAGGCATAGTGTTGGGGATACAAACAATGGTAAAAAAAAAAAACAAAAAACAAAAACAAAACAAAAAAAAACAATCCATGCTCTCTAGAAGCTCATAACCTAATAAAGAGAAACATGCAAACAACTTTGTACAAACAAGATATTTACAGGATAAATTTGGGGTAATTTCAGAGGAAAGCCATTAAGATTAAGAAAACCTGGGAAAGGCTTGTTGCAGAAGGTGAGATTTTAGCTAAGACCTGATGGAATTTAGAGAGGCAGAGATGAGGAAGGAGAGTGTTCCACACATAGGGAAGAGCCAGTGAAAACACTTGGAGTTAAGAGATATGAGTGTTGTGAGTGAAGAACAGTACTGAGACCAGTGTCATTGGATCACAGAATATCTGAAAAGGAATAAGAAGACTGAAAAGTTAGGAAGGATTCAGGTTATCAAGGGCTTTAACAGTCAGAGAAAAACATTAACATCTCCTAGGATCATTGTAGCACTATAAGATTCTTGCGAGAATCAGTTAGCATTTCAGCACATTATAAGTTAGCAGCTGTGAGGATCCATTAACAAATCAGATAGTATTCTTTGCAAATAATATAGTGCTACATAATTACTAGCTATTACTATATATGTCATTTTATAGTTCAGTTAGTTTTTGCTTTATGTATTTAAATACTATACCCTTTAGTGTATATAAGTTTAATGCTAGTATTGATTTATTATCAGAGATTTTAAGCAGAGTGCAATTTCTTTATGTATCTCTATTGATATTGTGGAATTTTACATTTTTTCTCTTAGAACAATAGATATTCTTGATATTTTTGGATTCACCTAATTCATATTTGATTTTGATCAGCCTCTAATTTTGTTTATGTGCGTCTTTGCTTCTCAGACATGTTTCAAATAAGCAGCAAATAATGAAGTGTCGTCCTCTATTCTACCATTCTCTTTTACTTTATTCAACTATTTAATACATTTACATTCAGTTAGTAGATTTAGGTCTGTGTTCTGCCTCCACTTTTGCCTCTACTATTGTTTTTAAATTATTTTCCCCTTTCACTTTTAGACCATTTCTTTGTCCCTAGAATATTTTATCTTAACCTACTTTGATGCGATGCTAGCACCACCTCTTCCCTCCCTCTCATCTTGTTTGGCAGGGGAGAAGATGTTGTTGTTTGATTTTTTTAGAAACCTTCTTCTAGTTTGGAAGTTTTACTTAAATTTTCATTTCCTTTTATTTAGTGAGTTTTCTACTTCTTCCCCTTTTCCTCTGTGTTAGGTGATTATTATAAAACTCTCTTTTCTGAACTTCTCCTATTTCTTCTGTTTATTATTATTGATTTCTTCTGGGTCTTTTTCTTAATAATTTTTCTAATCTTTGCTCAGCCCTCTTCATTGAGCCCATTTCCTTCCTGCCAAATATTAACATCTATTGTCTGATTCATACTCCATATCTTTGACAGTTAGGTAGCCCAGTGGATAGAGCACCACGCCTGGAGTCAGGAAAATCCTATTTCAAATCTGACCTCAGACCCTTACTAGCTGTGTGACCTTGAGTAAGTCACTTAATCCTGTTTACCTCAGTTTCCTCATCTGTAAAATAAAATGGAGAAGGAAATGCCAAACCACTCCAGTATCTTGGCCAAAAAAACTCCAAATGAAGTCACAAAGAATCGGACACGATGGAAATGACTGAGCAACAACAATGAAATCATATTCTTAGATAGTCCTTTCTTGTTTGTCATGTTCCTCTCTGGGTTAAAGTACTGTGAGATTTCACTTTCCTTCTTCTGAAAGAGGACATTTTCTATAATGGCCGAATACTCCCAGAGAAGGTGCTTTTTCCTCTGTACTATCTACCCCCACATTAAACTTATTGTAAAGTCTCTATCTTCCAGGGCAGAGATCTATCACACCCTTTTTAAGAATACTCTTTAATGGGAAACTCTTTCCCTATTGTGCAGGGGGCTCTCCCCTTCCATTCCTCCCATTATAATTCCTCTCTTCTGCCTCCTCTCCCATTATTCTTCATGAATTCTTGCTAAAATTCTGAAGGAGTTATCATCCACCAGCCACTCAGGAAGAAGACATCAGATTCAGGTGCATTTGGCAGGTGCACCTGATCCAACTGAGCCCTGTCAGCTCAGGAGACCACCACCAACCATCCCCCTCACGAAAATAATACCCCCTATACCAACTTCCCAGGTGAAATAGACCAAAGCTAGACAAAACCTTTGGAGACTGTGAGTTTCCCTACCTTCCTACAACCCATCACCTTATGCCTTCTTCCCATTGTCTCCCTTTTCCTGTAATAATTAATTTCCATTTAAGAGAAAACCATCCCTAGCCCCCTCCTTATATTCTATCATCCCCATTCCCATCAACCCAATCTCATCCATGTCCTAAGCCAACTCATCACTTCCCTTCCATTGTGGCCTTTGGAATTTCTATTTCATAATGAATAATTGCTTTTCATTTTTTATTTCTTATCATGTATTAGCCCTTACTGAGGTTACAGTATAGCGATGGCTATCCTCTCCAACAAAAGGAGAGCAAGTAAGTATTCCAGTGGCCAGAATACTGGACCTGGGGTCAAGAAAACCTGAGTTCAAACCTGTTCTCACTTCCCAGCAATGTGAATCTTGTCAAATCACTTAACCTCTCTTTGCCTCGTTAGTAAAATGAGGACAATAATAGCCCCTCCTTCCCCATGTCGTTGTGAGAATCAAAGGAGATAGTGTTAAATGTTATCGGAGTGCCTGGCACATAGTATCAATTATATAAATGTTAGCTATTATGACAATTACAATAATGATGGTCATTACTCTCAGTTAATGAGGGATTTTGGAGTGATAAACATACATATACTGTTAGTGGACTGTGAATAGCCATTTGGGAAAACAATATGAAAACAAATAGAGTGGCTAAAATGCTCAAGTCTGTTGATACAGAGATTCCATTACGAGGCACATATCCCAAGGGAATCACTGACAGAAAGAAAGACTCCATACATTTCAAAATATTTATAGCAGTGAGATGTTATAATGTACCGAGTATCAGACTTGGAGTCAGGAAGACTTGGGTTCAAATCCTGCCTCAGATACTTATAACCTGTATGACACTGAGAAGTCACTTAACCTCTCTTGGTCTCGGTTTTATCACCTGTGAAATGGGAAAGTAATAGTACCTACCTCAAAGAACTGATGAATTAAGTGAGATAAAATGTAAAGTACTTGGTAAAACTTTAAAGTCTATGTAATTGCTAACTATTATCATTAGTATAGCAGCACGTTTTGTAGTAGCAAAGAATAGAAAACAAAACAAAACAAAAAGATATATATCCATCAGCTGGGGAATGGTTAAACAAATTGTAGTAAATCAACATAATGAAATATGACAGGTGCTATGAGAAATGACAGACACGATGAATACACAAAAGCATGGGACACTTCCATGAAATGACGCAAAGTGAGGTAGGTAGAGTCAGGAAGACAACAGACACTTACTACAAGAATGTAAGTGGAAAGAACTATAATAAAGCAACACAAATTATTGCTGCTGGAAACTAAGGGAGTGCTCACCTATTAGAGAATGGCTAAGTAAAACATGGTATATGATTAAAGCAAGGAAATATTAGTTAAATGTTGTCCTTTGTTCTCAAAGAGAACCAAAATCACATCACCATGATAGAATCAAGTTTCAGTGTGTCCAACTGTGGCTGATCAGACTAATATGAGCTCGGAATGCTCTACCACAGATTGGGCACAGATGGTCCATGTGAAAGACTTTAGAAATCTCATCTATACAATGATCAACCGAAATTCTAGAAGACTATGGTAAAGCACGGCACCCAACTTCCAATGAAGAAGTGATAACTCAAAATGTGGATCAAGACATACATTTTTAGACATGACCAGTGAGTAAATTCACTTTGCTTACATTTATTATAATATCTCCTTTTCCTTTTTGTTGTTTTTGTTGCTCAGCTGAAGGGGAAAATGGGAGGGAGAGATAATAAATGCTTGGAAAATAATATAATTAATTTTTATGAAGAAAAATATAAATGTTGAAATGATAAGTAACTCAGTCTAAGCTTGGTTTAAGATCCAATGATAAAGAACAAGAAATATAAGAAAATTACTCCTCTCTACTGCTTTGCAGAGGAGAGGGTATCTATCCATGGATATGAGAGGAGAAGGGATCAAAGGTAACATTCTGATGATGTGAAAACAAAAGATAGCTATTAAAATACCTTTCAAAAATAGAGGTGATGTACTTAAAAGTGTAATTCCTCTTTTTCCTTTTAGTAATTAGCAGGGGTTTATTATAGCTAACATCTCTAAAATTTTATTCAGGGCCTTACTTGCTTTCTTGTTCATATTTTTATTAGATTTATATTGGTCTGATGGGAATACATTGAAATTACTCACTAATAACTTTTACTGTCCATTTCTCCCTATGATATGGTGAATTTTTTCTTTGAGTACTTAAAATCTTTGCCATTCTATTATCCTCTTTATTTTTCAGAAGGAGTTCTGCTGGTGAGTTGTGAGTGTTCATAATGAACAATTTCTTGGATAAATTGCTATAGTCTGTGTGATAGGATTTTATTTGGAAATTTTTTTATCAAAATTTAATAATGAGATAGGTCTATATTTTGTCTCTTCCTGTGTTCAACATTAGGATAATATTTGTCTCAGACAAAAAGTCTGGTGGAGTGCTTTTTACCTCAATTTTTGAAAATAATTTGTGCAGTATATATTACTTTTAAAAAAAAATTAGCAGAATTCTCCTGTGAATCCATCAGGACTGGGTATCCCTTTTCTTCGGGGATTCCCGTTTGGCTGCATTTCAGAGATGGGATGATTCAGGATCTCAACTTGGTTTTGTTATTTTTGTTAAAAGTGAAGTTTTATGAGTTAAGAGTAGTCTGTTCAGAGGTTGTTACATAACCAACTCATAAAAAAACTTTGTTCTAATTCGATATTTTGTTGTGTATGACCCCATTATGAAACAGAGAATCCATTTAAAACAGCTGGCTTACCTCAGTATCTTCTGTCAACATTTAATTGCTACAAAAGACTTTAATTGTTATAAAGAACTCTTAACTGCTCAAGCACATTCTCAAGTATGTTTATCTCTTGTCATAAGTAACGTTATCACCCATTTGATCTCATGGGAATAGATATTCCAAGCACACAGTCTTCCTCTGTCTCCCTTAACTACTGACAGCCAATTTCTCATATAAGGATTTGATAAAGTGTGTATGTGTGTGTCTGTGTGTCTGTGTGTAAAAACCAAATCTTTCCCCAATAGATAAGTGGTCAAAAGATATGATCAAATAATTCTCAAAAGAATTGCCAACTATTAATAAGCACATCAAAGAATGTTCCAAATCACTAATAAGAAGAAATGGAAATTAAAGCAACCCTGAGATTTCACTGCACATCCTGTAAACTGTCAAAGATGACAAAAGATGGGAATAATCAAGTATCGAATACAATTTTGCAAAGCAATTTGCAATTATGCAAATAAAATGGTGAGGCTCTGTTACGTCAAAGATACCATATGTAAGAAGAAAATCCCCTGATCTACTAAAATATTTCCAGCATCACTTTTTGTGATAGCAAAATAATTGGAGACAAAGTAGATGCCCATTATAATTGGAGAATGGCTAAACAAACTGTGGTACATGAGTGTAAAGGAATACTACTATGCTGTAAAATACCACGGATATGTTGAAACAAGCATGCAAAGATTTACATGAACTGGTACAGAGTGATGTCAGCAGAGCCAAGAACATAACCTACAGAGTGACTACAGCAACATAAAGGGAAAGAACAACCACCGCAAAACAAATGAAAGACAACGTGGAAGAATTACAAATTAACAAGCATGACCTCAGAGTTATGAGAAGACATTCCCACTCCAGAACGCTGCAGAGGTGGAAGGTCCACAGGTGTGGAACATTGCATATATTTTCAGACTTTTTTGATACATTTTTATATCCATTTTGCTGAAATCTTTTTCTCTTTTTTTGTTAAAATATTGTTACATGGGATGATAACTCTTGGTGAATGAGGAAGGGAAGGAATGGGGGGAAATTAGGTTAAATATGTGTGTTTACAAAAAAGATATCAATATAAAATAGTTTATTGATATTATATATCAGTAAGAATTTCTTTTAAAAGTTTTTAATGTTAAATGTATATTTCCTTCTATCCTAACCTCTTGTACTTTTTGTTCTCCATTTTCTGCTCAGCTTAAAACATCATACTTTCCCCAGGGTAAGCTGACCACCTAAAATCTCATCACCAGGCAGACTGACTTAGCTTTTGATGACTTAGCCAATACCTTCCCAGCTCCTACAGCTACCTCTTTCCTCTGATTGGGAGGTAAGAAAGCTAAGCACTAAGTCCCTCCCAAACTCTTTCTTTATAGAGAAGGTTTCAAACTTTCCATGTAACATTTTCCATCAGCGGTTCCACTTGGTGTCGAGTTACAACATCATTCTCCTACCAGCAGGACACCCCTTTTAGTGCCTTTCTCTTTTCAATTTCCTTTTTTCTCTGTTCTTCTTCCATTAAATTGTAGACTACTTAAGAGTAGAAAATTTATTTTCTTATTTATGTCCCCTATGCTTAGCACAGTGCTTGGCACATAATGGGAACTTAATGTTTATTGAATTGGATTTTCTCCCTTTCACTCTCCTTCACCTCTCTTTTTAAGAAAGAGAATTATAAAAGGGAAAGAGTATGCCAACTAACATCAGTGACAGTTTCATCTCAATTGGTCTTGATGGCTTTAGTGAGAGCTCTCCAATCAATATGTCAAAAATGTGGCCAGGATTATTTTGAGGCTTTGACTTCCTTAAGTAACAGTTCTTTTCCATGTGATTTCATGTACTCACCTGGGCAGAAGTCTCTTAGAGCTTGTCTCTCTAATATCCATGGAACTTTCCTTGGGTTCAACAAGAAGGTCCAATTGGCTTTGGGAACTGGAAACCCTAGTCATGGCAAATAAGGAAAGGCTGAGGATGGAGACATTTCTCTTCAAGGAAAAGGGCTATGCTAGGAAGGGCCAGTGAGTGATGCCAAGGACACCTGGGTGATAGTTTATAAGGTGTTGCTGGGAGTTATTGAATAGGAGTGGGGAAATGGCATGGAGATAACCGGGAAATGGGAAGTTGTTTCTTTGTCTGTTTCCTGCAGAAAAGTAACTGCCCCCTTGTCATCACTTTATAGAGGGCATTCTTATCTAGGTTGGGTAGAATTAAGGGCATCCCAGCAACAGCACTGGGCTTTAGAGGAAATATCAAGGAAGAACAAGGACACTGGACTTTAAGTAAAATCTTAGGACCATTTTTAAAGGATGCTACAGAAGAAGTTCATTCAAAAAAGGATTAGACATAGGTGGTATCATAGAATGCTACATGAGGAAGACCTCAGAGCTTAGAGCCCACTTCAAACACTTTAGCTGTGTGAGCCTAGGTGGATTACTCTCCCAGCCTCAGTTTCTATATCTGTGAAATGGGAAGGAGAATAGCAATAGCAGCTAATTTTCAGGGTTGCTGTGATTATCAAATGAGATGACGTGGAAAACGCTTTGCGAATCTTAAAGCGCTATGTAAGGCAAGTTATTGTGTTATTATTGCTGTTGGCGTTGTTATAACCTCTGAGTGATGCAAATCCGAGATCATGGAATTTCCATTTCTTCTTGGATATAAAACTCCCTACCGCAGGCAAGCCTGGGAGCAGCAAATGAAGTTCCCAGCTTCCTGCTGGACAAAGCAAAGACCTTCGATGTGAGGTTACAGAACAGGCAGACTCTGCCTCTTAGACAGAAAGTAACTGGGAATTTCCATTCTCTACTAATGGAGAAATTATTGAAGGGGAAGCTGGGTGGTGCAGTGGACAGAGCACCAGCGCAGGAGTCAGGAGGACCTGAGCTCAAATCTCACCTCAGACACTTGACACTCACTAGCTGTGTGACCTTGGGCAAGTCACTTAACCCCAGCTGCCTCATCCTGAGTCATCTCCAGTCATCCTGGTGAATATCTTATCTCTGGATTCAGATGGTTCAGGAGGAGAAGTGAGGCTGGTGACCTGCACAACCCTCCCTCACTCAAAACAAAGTCATGTACAAATTATGTCATTATTTCTCTGATGGCGTGGTCTTCTTTGGCAATGAAGGATGAACACACACACACACACACACACACACACACACACACACACACACACACACAGAAATTATTGAAGCTCTAGGCAACAGGCAATATCAAGGGGCATGGGGAGGGGTGGACCAGGATGATAGGTGCTCCCTGCAATGGGAGATTCCAAATCCTTGGGGAAGGTAGGAGGCTGAGGGCAAGCTGTCCTTATCCAGGCAAAACAGGTTCTGGAAGATCTCCAAAATCACATCCCTGTACAGCACCTTTTGGGAAGAGTCCAGGAGGCACCATTCCTCCCACGTGAGCTCCACAGACACATTCTGAAACGTCACTGAACCCTGAAACATCAAATGGTAAAGGACTAAGAGTTGGAAGAAACTAGGATGTTGTCTAATCTCAATTTAAAGAGGATAAAACTGAGACCCAGCAAAGTCAACTATCTATCCAAAGGTCACACTGCTAGCCTCAGCGCCAAGATTTTAAACCACAGTCTTTGAATTGAATGTTGAGAAAAGCACTTTGTGTTGGCAGTTGGAAGGTGGTTGAGAACCATGATCTTATAAAGTGTTTCTCTCTATGAAGTCAGGTTGAAAATGTGTATTTTATGAATGATCTTTAGGGCTTTATAGGATATATGGAAAAGAAAAGGGAGGTGATGTGAAACTTCTCCCTCATCAAACCTGTCATAAGTGACAGTAATTCTGCCCTGTCTTCTGTTCTCAGGCCCCCCACACCCTTGTCCTTTCACCATTCATCTCCTGCCAAAAGTTAGTCCTGGATTATTCCCATCTGTCTCCTCTGTTCCTTCTTACCAGCTGCTAAACTGAAAATAGGCAGAGGAAGTCTCACGTTCATGCTCACTGGGTATATTACCAATATATTTGATGTGACAACAATTGGGACCTTGCTGTAGCAAAGCAGTCTTTTTTCTTCTACCTTAATTGATTCTCTATTTCAAAAGCTGTTCCAAATCTTCTCAAGTTTTTCAAACCTTCCCCTCCTCTCTTCTCTGCTGAAGACTAGGCTTTTACTTAGAAAATTTAGGCCAATCAACATATGCCCCCTTCTACTATTCTCTTCCTCTCAGAAATCCCTGACATATTCTCCTGCCCTCTTCCTTTTCCCCAGTCTCTGACCAAGAGGATGTCCTTTTCTTGACAAGGTGAAATCCCCTCTTTATACACTTGATCTCATCTCCTCCTGTCTTTTTGAGAAGATTCTATCCTGAATCATTCCCCAGCCCTTCTTCTCTTCAGTTTGCTTCCTTCCCTACTGCCTTCAAGAGTGCCCATGTCCCTCCCAACTCTGAAAGAGCCTTCACCAGATTCTATCATCTCCTCATGCAATCATCTAGTGTATTTCCTTTTTAAACCAAAACCCTTGAAAAATGTCTCCACTTACTGCCTCTTCATTCTTTCCAATTTCTCAACCATTAGTATTGTCCGAGTTTTATACTGGGAACTCAAGGTTAGTTCAATATAAGGAAAACTCTAAAAAATAGATCATACTAATAAAACTAATTTTAAAGGATCATTTCAATGGATGTTAAAAAGGATACGAACTGTATTTGTCTTGGAATATTTGAAAGGCTTGTCAGAGGCACAGAACCAACAGGCAGTTGGGGAAGGGGTAGTGGAAAGAGGCAAATTAAAACTTGAAGGGAAAACTTTCTAACATCTGGCCAAAGTGGAATGGTCTGCCCAAAGAAGGAGGCTCCCCCTCTTTGGATATCTTTATGGACTGATGGGGTGTGTGGTAGAGGTTATTTTCCTTCAGGCATGGGTAGAAAAGTAACAGCTGAGATCCCTGCCGTCTCTGAGATGCTGTGTTATTGAAGCCTGATCCAACTTAACTGGAGCTGAACAAATGGCAGTTGACCCAATGAGATCAAAGACCGGGGAAAAGGACTTACGCCAAAATGTTCCTAAGTGGCTCTTTTAGTATTAGCAAAAACCAATAACAAAGTATGAGCCAATCAAGTGGGGACTGGCTGAAAAATCTGGTTTATGAATGAAATAGAAATGGTGAATGGGAAGGATTCAGAGAAACCTGGGAAGACTTCTTGAGGCAGGATGAATTGAAACATACAAAAGGAGACACCAAAGATTTAGGAGGCACTGTTGTTAGTACTAAAGTTAGGAGGTGTGTTTAAATGAAACAATGTATACGTAAGGGACATTGTTTAGTAAACGGTCCCCTTTGGCTTTTCTCTTGTCTGGAAATGTTCAAGTTTGAAGCTTTATTGACCAACTGAATGGTTTGTCAAGTGTCAAGACTTCCTGTACTTACCTGACATGGGCTCATTCCTTTCGGCTCCATGCTCCTGTCTTAAGCCAGACCTGGATCCTGTGTAGGCTGAGCTGGAGTGGGACAAGGATCCTTGGGGAGAAAGGGTCTTTGCCCTCCCAGGCAGGAGAATGGCCATAGTCCACAAGTACCTGAAGACTGGGGGGTCTCTGTCCAAAAGGGGGAGGGACTCAAACCAAAAGAAAAAGGTAGCAAACTGAAAACTTACAAGGTCTGAACAAAAAACAACTGCAAGAAGAGAAATTCTGGTTTCATTTTCTCTCCGTGCTTTACTTACTTAAAGTAAGTCTTTCACATAACTGGCTGGTCTGCAAAGTCTAGCTGAGCTTCAGTTGCAGCCCAGGAGTTACCCTGAAGCTTTCTGTCATACCTGATATGAATCTTGCCCTTCAGCCCTCTGTCCTTTGATGTGTGAATCATCTTCCCTTATTTGCTCTTTGAAATGCCATTGTGCTCACCCAGTTTATGTAACCAAAAGCCATATAATGTAGCTTGAAGGCTACTCAAAGGGCATGAACTGACTGGTATAAAGCTGTGAGAGTGATAACTCTGCCTGAGAGATCAGTGATTGACGGTGGTACTTAATCAATGGATGCCCAGATAGTCATCTCACAACCTTGATTTTGGGTCCTTCTGAATTACACTTCTTTCTATTGCCTTCCTTCTCTCCTCCATCCCCACCATTCCCATACAGGATTCCTAGGCATCTGACTGCCTAATCTGGGAAGGAGGGTGAAAAGCTAGGGAAAGCAGGAGATGGGAACAGCCGGCTTGGGAATGGCAAGGGAGTCTAAGGTTAGCAGAGGGTTCTAGGAGAGGGAGAGCCTGGGAAAGAAACCCTGGGTTCAGTGAGAAAAAGGGAACCAGGAGGACTGGATAAGGGGAGTAGAGGCAGGGTCTGGGAGGCAGGACACCCAGAGCACGAGAACAGGGCGGTGAGGGTGGGACAAGGCCAGTTGGGTGCCAGGAGAAGAGCTGGAGAAGCACCAAGACAGGGGTCTCTGTGTTGAAGCTGAAGGTCTGGGTCCCTTTGATGGAGACGGCGTAGGATTCTTGGGTCCCTGTGTTGAACCTGGAACTGTGGAGGCCTACGGTTTGGGTGCCTTTGGGTGCTGGGGGGCAGGGTGGGACGGAAGGGTGCCTGGGTGTCTTGCCCTGGAGATTAGAGGGCTGGCTCCTTAAGGGGAATATGGGGACTGAAGACCGGAAGCCTGGGTCCTAGAATTCTGTGGAGGGGGTGGCTCCCTGCGGGAGGGGCTGAAGGCAGCTCCGTGGGACGGCTTCCTTGAGCGAAGGCCACCGGGGTCGCAGTGCTGGACCTCGGGTCGAGGATTCCTGAGGCCGTGGTCCTTCCGGGGCAGCTGGGAGCACGGAGGGCTGCTGAGGCCCCAGCGGAAAGGGAGCCGAGGCGGGGAGCGGAGAGGAGAGGGGCAGAAACCTTATCACTGAGGTGGAGGGGGTGGGGGAGTAGGGAATAGGATGCTTATGGGGAAACTGAGGCTGGGCGCCTACCCGTGCTCCTGGTAGTCCTGGGGCAAACCCATCACAAGGACAACAGTGGGAGGGCCAGCTAGCAGAAAAGGGTAGCAGAGTCAGGGCGGGCCCCATGGTCAGGCCTGGAAGGTGGAAGGCGAGTCCTGGCTCCCCGGGGGAATTCTTCCTCGTTCCCTAGAAGGCCAGAGACCGCGTCCTGCATCCAGCTCCAAAGACTTCCTGGAGGAGGACGCCCAAGCTGAGCTCGCAAATGCGGGGTCCAGTGAGCTGAACTCTAGGAGCCTGGGGCCTCAGTGGACCGGCCACTCTCTCTGGCACCCAGCCCCTGAGGCTCAGGAATTGGCCCCTCTCTCCAATCTCATCCTCTTAAGTCCCAGCCTAGAGAGCCCTTGAACTTCAAACCTGCTGCCTGGTGGAGAGGCGCTACCTGTTCTGCCCAGACTCCGGGGTCCTGCACAAACAAGGAGCCAAGTGCGCAGTCTCTGCCCCTGGTTTTGAAATAGCCCTTCCAGAGTCAGAACCTCAGGCCTCCTACCCTGTGACCACCGTCAGATTTCTGGAATTCAGAGGCCCCTGGACCTCAGCCGCTGATTTCTGAGAGGATTCACGTTTCCTTTGCTTTTTGTTCAAGTAGTAAGCCCTTAAAAAATTCAACTGGCCTCACTATCCCCCTTCCTAAAGACCAAATTCTAAACAAAACAAAAAATCCTCCAAATTCCTTCATGCCTAGCTGCTTAGTCCGACAGGACAAATCTGACTGTTAGTCATGTCGGACAGCGCACATCTCTGAACTTTCCCTTCATCTGCTTTCAGCCAGGAGGTGAATGGTGTGCTCCGTCTTCATTCTTTTGCAAGAGGGCTGTCACTGAGTTGATCAAAGGTCTAGAGTCCTTCAAAGTTGGTCTCCATGATGTCAATGGTGGAAACTCCTCCTATTTCTACTCCTTTGTCTTTGCCTGTCTTTATCAATATCTTCCCAGCGTCCTCTGAAATCGTCCATTTTATCGTTTTTTCATGGGACAATAATTTTCCATCACATTCAATAAGGTAGCTTAACCTGATGCTTGGGGCTCTGCTGATTTATCAATCTATCGAAAAATTTTAATTAAATGCCTACTATGTGCCAGGCACTGTGTTAACTGCTGGAGATAGAGAAAGGCAAAAGATGCTCTCTGCCCTCAAGAAACTTAGAATCTGATGGGGGAAACCAGCATACTTTGTCTATAGCAAGCTATAGACAGGACAAATAGGAAATATTTAATAGAATAAAGGCCCCAGAATTAAGAGTAAGTGTTTGGATTAACCTGCCCTCTTAGAGTAGTTTTTCCTTTTTCTGCAATTTGATTGGTGATTAGTCAATCCAGGGCAATTTTGTCAACACCCTTTGTTTAGCCTGTCAATCCCTTAGTGCATCCCCTTAGTTTCCAATTTTGGCTACCTCAAAAATCACTTGTGTAATTTTTTTAAGTTTTACATACAGATCCTTTTCTTCTGTCTTTGATCTCTTTGGGGTCTATACCCTGCGCAGTTCAATAATTTTTGTGCATAATTCCAAATTTCTTTCCAGAATGGCTGAAGCAGGTAACGGCTCCACTAAAAAACACTGTGTGCCTGCTTCCCCACAGCTCCTCCAATGTCTGTAATTTTCCCTATTTGTCACCTTTGCGGGTCTGATATGTGTGAGACAGAATCTCCACGTCCTGGGCTTCAGGCATCTAGTCACTGAATCTGTGCGCCTTAGTCCCTTCATCTGTAAAAAATGGCCGCGAGATGGCACCACAGTGCACATAGCGATGAGCCTGAAGTCAGAAAGACATTTATTTGAGTTTACATCCAGTCTCAGACACTTCCTAGTTGTATGACACTGGGCAATTCACTTACCCCTGTTTGCCTCAGTTTCTTCTTCTGTAAAATGACCTGGAGAAGGAAATGGCAAACCACTCCATTATCTTTGTGAAGAAAACCCTAAACGGGATCCTGAAGGGTAGGACTCATCTGAAAAAGGACTGAAAAAAATGAGGTATTAATAGCACTCCCTTATGAGACAATATTTGTAGAGTGCCTGTAGAGATTTAATAAATGCTTGTCCCATTTCTTCAGTTATTTTCATTTACACTTGTCAAATTATTGACAATTTATAGCATTTTATATGACTGTTGATAGTTTAGTTTGAAAACTGTCTATTCCTATTGTTCAAAGTAAATTTTTAAGGAAAATGAATTTTTAAAAGCTTAGAAGTCTATTAAGAATTGACATAATTAACTCCACTTTGCTGTTCACTTGTTATTTTTGCTATGTATGACCCTTTTATGAGCTGCAGGACCAGTTAACAACAGCCGCTTTTCTTCCATATCTTCTTTCCTCTTTTAATTGCTACAAAGGACTTAGCCCAAGAATCTGTACTCCCCTCATTTATTTTGTCTCACAAGTATTGAATGGTTCCCTTTCACTTAGTGGAAATAACTAGACTAACAAGGACCCTTTCTTTTTCTATCTCCTGTAACTAGTGATACAGATTCTCCTTGACAAGCATACCTTTCTTCCTTTGTATAACCAACTGTAACAAGCAAACATTTTTTTCTCTCTTTTTCTCATATTACACATTACATAATATAACTTACCAAAACCTATGGGATTCAGCCAAAGTAGTTTTGAGGGGAAAATTACATATGTATGTATGTATGTACACTCTCATCAGTAAAACAACAAAGAAATAAATTGAGCATTCAATTAAAAAAATTTTGAACAAATTGCAACCCCTCCAACTATGTAACAATGTAGAAATTCTGAAAGGTAAAGAAAATATTAATAAAATAATAAGATTAATAATTTAATAATCTTAAAATCAGGAGGATCATCGAACTGATAAATGAAACAAATAAGGAGCTGGTTTTATTGGAAGAAAACTATCAACATAAAGTTAGCTAGCCTATATCTCATATCAAAAATTGAAAAGAATTCACAATTGAGAAATTATGAAATACTACTTTGCTCAATTACATGCTAGCAAAATTGGTAACTTAAAAGAAATGAATGCTTACAAAAATCTGAAATGCCCAGATTAACAAAAAACAGACTATTGCTAGCTAAAATAAGGGGCACAAAATGTCTTTTAATTTGTGATTTTTTTGAAATATGGTATCCAAAAATTTTTCTGATTATAGTTTTCAGATAGTCTAATAATTTTTAAATTGTCTCTGACAGCTTTTCCAAATGTTTTTATATTGTATTTTTTAGATTTTTTTCTTTTTTTTCTTCAATTTTTCAATTTTCTTTTGTTATTTCTGGTTGCCTTCTTGAGTTGTTTTCTGTCTGCTCCATCCTAATTTTCAGGGCATTTGCCAGTCTAATAGGTGTGCAGTAGAAACCCAAAGTTCTAAAATTTAGAGCCAACTGGTTGGCACAGTTCATAGAGTCCTAGGGCAGAAGAGAAGGGTCCCAGGCACCTCTTAGCTGGGTGACATCACATAATCACTTAATCTGTTTGCCTTCCACTGCTACATGAAAAACTCTGGCTCAGGCACTGTCTGGAACCTCCTGTCTCCCATTTGTTTGAAGTTACAAGTATATCATGTAGTCGGTCCCATGTTAAAGGTTGAGATATCAACCACAGCTCCCATTTTAAATGGCCAGATTCATGTTTATCTCTCTTTATCTTTTTCTGCCACCTCTAAAAGCTTTTCATCCTGCTTAGGTCGTCAAATCCTACATAAGGTAGCTTAAAATGATGCTCGGAGCTCGCTAACTTATTGGTAAGTATCCAGTTTAGCCTGCCCTCTGAGAATAACAAACTAATTTTTCCTTTCTCTGCATTTGATGGGTGATTGGCAGTACCTAATCAATGGACTCCATTCCATTTTGTCACCCCACCGTCTGTTCGATGGTCTCCATTTTTCTTGGCATGCTTTCCTCCCTAGCTTGTCTCATTTCCTCTGCTTGCTCCTGCAGACTCTATGGCCAGGATACTTTTTTCTCTAAGGCTTTACCTGAAATTATTGTGGCATCACAGTTACTATTAGAACTTACTCCCAGGAACCTCTCCATGTCATCTCTCAAAAACCAAAGTATTGCTGCATCGCATTCCAAGTTTTATTTGGTTCGCTCACTAGGGTTGGGGGAGGCTGCCCTTCGGTCAGACTCTGTAGCTAAATGATGTGGGCACGTTCTGAGTACAATGGGTCAATCCAGGACTATCCTACAAGAGAATTCAGAGTTGCTTGGATGCCTGACCTTTCATGAGGGGTTCCCTTTTGACACAGGGCTCTGGGATCTCTCCCTGCTACAGGATCTACCTGGAGTCCCTCTCCCTACAGAAGCTACTCTCATACTTGGTTCCTGCTGCAGGCAATCCAGACAGTTCAGGCAGAATTTTGCCTTGGGCCTTTCTCCCTAAACTTGGCTCTGGCTACTGACACCTCACTCAACCCTGTCTGGAATGCCCCAAGACTGCTCTCTCTACTAGATTCGCTGCATTCCACCTCTTTGAGGATGGGCTGGTCATAGATTCTTTTGCCAGGAGTGCCTTACAGAACATGCTCATGTTCCCCTCCTGCAGCATATCCTCAGGGAAATTTCAGATTGGCCTGGAGGTCAGGCAGAGAGGGATACCCTAACAATGCCAGAGGCCACCTGTATTCTAATCCCCCGGGATCTGTTGTAGAATCTCTGCAGTGCTCCTAGCTTGGGCCCTCTATGGATTTCTGTGTTGGCTGGGGAAGTCTAGAGGTGTTATTTTCTGTTCTACTCTGTTAGTAGGGTAGAGCATCTCTAAGTTGCCTTGGAGTATTTATGAAGGATTTAGAATGCTCGTCTTAGCATGTTTTCTTGCCTCCCATGGTATCATTCCCCAGGACTTCCAAAGTCCCCACTGGAGGGCTTTCTGAAATCCCTGGGTCTTCCTTGGGGCCCCTCTACTTGTGGTGCCTTTCAACATAGGTTACGGAGGGTGACATGTGTCTCTGGCCCAGTACTGGTCTTTTGAGAAGTCTGAACTCACCTGTGTGGGTGCTGACTTTTATGATGACTTCTTGCAACTTTTGGGGCTGTTCTGGGTTGAAATAAATCAATAACTGAGATTTCTCAGTGGATATCTTTATCATTATTTGGTTTGGCAGGAATTTTAGGTTTTTACCGGAGTTGGTATGTGGGAGCAAAGTGGTCTGTCTCCCATTCAGGCAGCCATCATGGCCAGATGTCTCCCTTTATTAGTCTCTCCAACTCAAGTGTCTCCTTGTCCAGCCCATCCTATACAAGAACGCCAAAGTGATTTTCTTGAAACACAGATCTGACCATCTCACTCACCATTCAATGAAATCCAGTGCTTCTGATGGGATACAGGCTCTGGAACACACACCCCCCCAACTCTCCTTGAACTTTTCCACATGGTCAAGTCTCTGGTATTCACCTCAGGTATCATATGACGCATCACCCCAGGAATCTTCTCCAAATCTCCATATTCTCTCTTGTCTAGGCTTCCATTCTCTGTTACTTCCCAGTGGCACCAGTTACTTCCCACCTTTGATTCTCACTAGACTTCATTCCCCATTGGACCTGGAGGTCAAGATCCCTAGCATTCCTGGCATTCTCTGTTACCTCATAGTCACCCCAGCTTACTGGCTACTTCCATCAAGATCTTCCCTAGATTCCTCCTCCAGTCACCCCATACTATTTGGCCACTCCTAGATCCTTCCCACAGTCTTTTGGTATGTAAGATCCATCTTGTTGCCATTAAGATACCAAGATTTCTTAAGAGGCTGGTTAATATGGTGTCTTTTTAGACTCGTGCTCACTTATCAGTGTTTTAATAAATCTTGTCTTTGACAGAAAGAAAGCTTGGATTGAACTCATTCAGGCAGGACCTGCATATCACTATTTTAGGGTCCCAGCACCCTTAAACCTCAACACTTCCATTGGAGAATATCCTATGAATTCCTCTGATTAGAGGTGAAAGGTCCTCACAACCTGGCCCCAGCCCATCTCTCCAGCCTCATCAGCCACATCTGCCCTCTGCAATCCAATCAAAATGGCCTTCTCTGATTCTCATACAGGAGATTCCATCTCCCATCTTTGTGCCTTTGTATTGGCCATCTCCCGTGCCTGGAACATCTTCCTTTTCACTTTTGCCTTGCAGAATCCCTCTCTTCAAGGCACAATGCAAAACCCACCTTCTATGTAAAGTCTCTCTTAATGTTTCTAAATGCTAGGGCCATGCCCAAAGTATTTGGATATTTTGTAATTATTTTTATTTATTCTTTATACATTCTGATACTTCTAAAAATCATTTACTTCTATACATACTTGTCTTCCCTATCAGAAGATAACTTTCTTTAGAAAAAGTATTTGTTTTTATTCATTGGATTTGTATCCCCAAAACTTAGCAAAGAACCTGTCATATAGTAAGCACTTAATACATGCTTGTTGATGAATCAGTATGAATTTCTCCAGTTCAGAGACCAGTGACTTTGCCCATTAGTATTCTCTACAAGAGAAGTTAACTTTACTATGGAGAATAATCAGTCCCCTAAGTTATTCTGACCAAAAAGATGCATTCCCCTAAAATAAAACTTATACCATTAAATATATGGGAAATCCAGTTTTCATTTAATGATAACCTTGAACTCTACCACTTCCAAATTAAATGGAAATTAAAATAGGATAGACCTAAATAAGTGGTGAAAATAAGAGAGTAAGTAAGAGGAAGTAACACTGGAAGACCTGTATCCTAAAACCTGGCCCACAACTTCCATTGGATTCATTTTGGTTAGTCCCATATTGGAGTATTCAGTTCTGCTCACTTTATCCCCATTAGAGAATGGAAGACATTGTCTTATTTACTGCATTGCAGGCTCTGACGCTCGTTGTCAGCCATTCTCATGGAAGGAGCTGACTTTTGAATCAAGAAGATCCTGCTCTATTCATAGCTGTTAGCTCTCTCATTGGTCCTTTCTCACTTGAATTATTCTAATAACCATTTTATTGGACACCCTGCTCCATGGACACAAATCCATCCTCAGATAGCTACCAAAGTGATTTTCCTAAAATATATTCCATGTAGTTATGCCATCTTAGCAAGCTGATCAGGTCTTTTACATGTGACAGGCTCCCATAAGATCTATTTGTTTACATATTATCTCTCTCACCAGAATGTAAGCTCCTTGAGGACAGGAGCTTGTTCATTTTTATCTTTGTACCTCCAGTGCTTAGCCTAAGGCTTGCGCCCCTTTATCATTTCAGTCATGTCTGATTCTGTGACCCCATTGGGAGATTTTTGGCAAAGGTATTGGAGTGATTTGCCATTTCCTTCTCTAGCTCATTTGACAGATGAGGAAACTGAGGCAAACAGGGTGAAGTGACTTGCCCGGGACAGAGACCTAGCAAGTATCTGAAACCAGACTTGAATTCAGGTCTTCTTGACTCTGAGCCCAGAACTCAATCCATTGCACCACCCCAAAGTAAGTACTTAATATTATTGATTTATTCTCTACCACTATCAAGGAATTACCAACCACCACTACATGTATTTTCTTCTGACTCTTATTGGATGAACTCTGCAGGTAATAGTTACAGAAACTGAGAAGAGGACAGGACCTAAGAGGCACCTCCATTAATAACTAAAAGGAATCCCCATTATACTATACCTGACAAGGAGTTTTGACTGAAGACCTCCAAGAAGGGAGAGCCAACCACTTCCCAAGGCAGCTCATTCCAATTGGAATAAATTGGAGATCCACTGAATCTCATTGTTAACAAATTTACCTTTCTTTTTTTTTTAATTTTTTGCTACTTCCATTCATTATTCCTGGCTCTTCCCTTGGAGGCCAAAGTGAAGCCTAAGTCTTTACAGTATAGCCTTCAAATGCTTGCAAGCAGCTATTATGTATTCTCTCTTCTTCGGCATTCTAAACATACCCAGTTCCTTCAACCATTCCTTCCACAACACAGACTCAAGGTTTTTCATCATCCTGGTTGCCTTTTTCTGGGCACGCTCCAAATTATCAATGTCCTTAAACTGTGGCATCCAGAACCAAACCCAGTACTCTCAAGGAGATCTAACGAAGGCAGAGCACAGTAGGGCTGTCATCTTTCTAGGCCTAGAAGTCGAGTGGCCTCTTAAGGTGGATCAAATATATATTAAAGTTCATAAGTTTTATGGCAGCAACATCACACTGCTGACATATTGGGCTTGGAGTCCACTTAGATTTCCCAATCTTGAATGAATGAATGAATGAATGAATGAATGAGTAAAGTATTTATTAAGCACTCACTATGTCCAAAACACTGAGAATACAAATAGCAAAGCGAGATAACCTTCAACACAGGACTTCATGATTCCAGGTCCATCATTCTGTCCACTGTGCCTTTGTTTCCTCATCTGTAAAATGGGAATTATAATAGCACTTATCTCCTGGGGCTGTTGTGAGGACTAAATGAGATCGTATATGTATAGTGCTTTGTAAACTAAAAGTTGGATATAATTGCTAGCTAATATTATTATTAGAAAGAAAAGTGAGAAAATGGTCTAGCAAAAAATTCAACTAAGAAAGAAAGATTTAAAACCACCTAATTAAAATGAAAAGTTTGAAAATGCTTGAGAATGCCCAAAAATAATAGGTCAAGATCAGGAACAGAACAAGGATGCCTGCCATCACCAATATCATTCAGTATTGTACTAGAAATGCCCACAGTAGCAGTAAGAGAAGAAAAAGAAATTGAATGAATCAGAATGGTCCCTGAGGTAAAACAACTATGTCTTTTCTGCAGACAAGATGATGGTATGCTTGGAAAATCCTAGAGATTCAACTAAAAAGTTATTTGAAACAATAATTTTAGCAAAGTAGCACAGTATAAAATAAACCCATATAACTCATTAGCATTAGTATATATCACCAACAAAGCCCTGCAGAAAGAGATACTAAGAGATATTTCATTTAAAATAACCATATCCAGTATAAAATGCCAAGGAGCACACCAGCCAAGACAAGTCCAGGAGCTACATGAACATAATTATAAAACATTTTATACAAATAAAGTCATTTAAATAATTGGAAAAATATTAATTGTTTGTGAGTTGACCAAGACAACATAAAACAAATGATGATTTTACCTAAACTGATATTTATTCAGTCATCATAATTAAATTATCCAAAAATTATTTTATTTAACTAGGAAAAATTATAACAAAATTCATTTAGAAGAACTAAAGAGCAAGAATATTAAAAGAAATAACGGAGAAAATGTAAAGGAAGGAGGTCTAGCAATACCAGATATATATACCAGGTCTGGTACTGTCTAAGAAACAAAAAGGTGGATCAGTGGAACGGAGAAGACATATAATACACAGCAGCAAATGATCATATTAACCTGGTGTTTGATAAATAAAGATTGAAACATACTATTTGCCTCCAGAGAAAGAACTGATACTGTCTAAATACAGACCGAAGGGGGCGGAGCCAAGATGGCGGAGTAGAAAGACTCACCTATGCTAGGTCCGAACCCACAGCCCATAGATTTCCTGTAAAAAGAACTCCTGACAAATTCTGGAGCAGTGGAGGCCGCGCAGCAACACAGTGAAG
>CM053771.1:6801845-6813094 GCA_028658325.1 Potorous gilbertii | reverse complement strand
ATAAAATCTTAATTTTAAGGAAGTGATTGTAGAACATTTATAAATAAATAAAAGAAAAGAAAAAAAAAAGAAAAAGAAATAGATGAATCACTCTGGGAGGGACGGGAGTCTCAGGGTTATTGTTTCTAAGAAAAACTGTTACTACTGACATTCCCTCTAAGTCAAGAGGGTTTAAAACCAGCCACTGAGTGGAAGTTGGGCAGGTAACCTTCCCTGTTCAATCCATGGGCAAAGTTATCTTACTTAGAAAGGAAGAGATGTAACTTTAACTCCCATCCTGTTACGGCTACTTCAGAACTCTTTCTATAGTCCTTCATTGCCTCTCTCCATTTTAAGAGGAATTATTTCTTCAAAAGTCTTTTGTTCATAACTAATTTTAATTGTGTTCTGGTCCACAACTTATATATTTAATGTTTCTGATTTTCTCTGGTTGATGTATTTTGTTAGGCTCTAGTGTTAAGTCCAATTTTAGTAAAGGTACTGTGCTAAGCTTAGTAATAAGTATACACCACTCAATTGTCATTAAGTAATTACCATACAGCTATTCAGCCATAAACTTGGGAAGCAACCCCTGTGGAAATGCAACCAGCCAAGTGTTTCCTTGTATGTGGGAACCCTTCTACCTCAGCAGTGCTAGCTACTGAAAACCAAAAAAATGTTCTCAGCACTAAAATCCTTGGTATGGCCAAGTGATTCAATGTGAGAACCAAATGTGACTTTATCACATAAAAAGGCATGAAAGAATATGCATTACTCTTTGCTTTGCTTTTATACCACAAAGATCATGGGACTTTTCAATCTGATTCACAAAAAAAAAAAATCCTTTGTATGTTGTCTACTCCATCAGGATGTGAGTTCATGAAAAGCAGGGAGTCATGCTAATTATTTTGCCTCTCTAATAATTGGCATAGTACTTCACACATAATAATCAGTCAATATGTACTTTTTCATTCATCCAATACTTCACCACTGACGCTATAATGGCTCTGTCATCATATTCCTGGGGGTTGAGAGGGTTTCTCAAATAGGTTGACCAAAACCCACCCATTCCTGACCATTCTGTATTATTTTTGTGTAGGTTTATCAATATCTTCTATAAAATGTAGTGCCAAGTACTGAATATACTACTTACTAAAGGTGTTTCTGGAGTAAGTCGCAATATGATGGGCCTATCAGCTCACTTGGTATGGACATTGTGCTTGCATTCATCCAGTTTCAATTTATATCTGCTTCTCTTAGCTTCCCATTCACTCCGACTGGATTTTCAATCCCTTGACACACTCAGGTCTTTTTATTCATCAATTACGCACCAATCAAGAACTATGTCCCTGAGTCTAAAAGTATGACCTTGCATGTAAGATTTCATATTCATCCCAACTAAATTTGAATTTATTAAATGTCATCCACCGTCCTGACATTTTATCTGCTTCTAAAGGACTTGCTGAGATTACCATCAATGTGAACCAGATATAGAATGGGAAAGGTATTACTTTATAGCTATATTTCATTCTTCCAACAAGATTCTAAAGCCTTGAAGGCAGTGAACATGTTTCTCTTTGAATTGAGATTGAATCAATTGACTTGAATCACTCTTAATGCTTAGGGAATTGTCTTGGCCCTTATGGGAAATAGATTAGTCCACTCATTGAACAGTCATTGGGAAATGACTCAAAAGAGTTATCTCTGAGGCAGTGAATTGAGTGCTAGGCCTGGAGTCAGAATGACCTGAATTCAAATCTGACCTCAGATACTCACTGGTTGTATGACCCTGGGCAGTTCAGCCGATCTGCTTGCCTCAGCTTCTCCAACTGAAAATGAGGATAATGACAGTACTTACCTCCTAGGGCTGTTGTGAGAATCAAATGAGATCATGTTTGTAAAGCACTTAGCACAGGGCCTGGAATACAATAGGTGCTATATAAATGCTTATTCCATTTCCCTTTTCTGGGACAAAGGAAATCCCTACGAATGGGGAAGGAGAAAGTTCTGTGTCATACCAAGGACCACTTTCTACAAAAATGCAGGCAAACATCAGGCAAGAAATATCAGGAAAGTTATTTTTTTGATAATGACAATTTTTTGATAATGACAGTCTATGAAAGAGCTCTAAGTAGACAGCCTTAGCCATTTTAAACTGACCTCTAAAGCTTGGAGGAGTTCCCTATATTTCTAAGTGCACCCTACATTTCCAAATAGTAACTTCTTGAGATAACAGTCTCAGATCTTCCTCACCTAATTCACTCACCAGAACAGGAGTTTATCAAATCTTCTCTTTCTGACATCCATGGTGCTTCCCTGTGGTCCAAATGGAAGATCAAATCTTCTTTGGGAACCGGAAGCCCTGCTCATGGTAAATAGGGAAGTGCTTAGAACAAAGAGCACTTCAGAATTTAGTCTTCTTCAGTTTTCAGAGAAATGGGGATAAGGTATAAAGGGCCAGAGGATTGTGCCAAGCCCCTTTTTGGATGATCTATATGATTTTATTGGGAACTATTACAGGCAGGAGGGAAAAGATTATGGAGCCATTTGGAATTACAAAATTCATTATTTGTCTATCTCAACCCATGAAATATGTAGATGTACCATATATTCCATTAGTTTCACTGGAATTTGGGAGGAGTATCAAGGAAGAATGACAGACACCCTATTAAGTCCAAGAAATAAGGCTTAGTTTAAGTGAGTTGCAAATTTAGGTTTTATATCATGCAGAATATCAAAATGATTATATAATTCCAAAGGTGAAGGGGCTGCCTCAAGAAGTACGGGTTCCCTTTCACAAGAGGTCATCAAGTAAAAGCTAGTTCACCACCTTTTAGAAGGAAATTTTGGTTCACATGGAAGTTAGACCAGATGACCTGTGAGGTCAATTCCAAGTCTGATATTCTGTAATGATGATTTAATGTTTGACCAGATGCTCCCTGGAATCCGAAAGCTTAAGGAGCAACAGATAAAGCTCCTAGCTTCCTATTAGATAAAATGCAGCCTTTTATGTAAGAATAGGGAGCAGAGAAACCCTATCTCTTGGAAAAATGGAAACAAAATCTCTGTTCTCTAATAATAGATAGACGCTTGGAACATTGCATACTTGGTAGCTGGGGTCAGGGGGCATGGAGTGATGGTGGAATAAAGACATTCCCTTAAATGGCAGAATTGAAATACCTGGGGTAGGGGTGGTATAGAAAGGCAAATTGACCCTTACCCAGGGAAAGCATGTTCCAGGAGTTCTCCATCAGGACATCCTTATACAGCTTCTTTTGAGAAGTGTCCAGGAGGCACCACTCCTCCTGACTAAAGGCCACAACCACATCCTTAAATGTCAATGACTCCTGAAACACCAAAGGTTACAGAATTTAGATCTGGAAATGTATTTAGAATTCATCTAGTCTAACCTCCTCAATTTAAAGAGGAGGAAACTGAGGAACTCAACTTGACTCTGCCAAAAGTCACACTGTTCATGTCAGAGCCAACACTTAGCATAATCTTTAAGAATCAAATGAAATGTTGAGGAGGGCAGTTTGTCCTGGCAGTTGGAAAATAGTTCAGAGATGTTTTACTGTGAAGTTCTTGATGATATGGAGTTAGCAATCAAGTATCAGTTTATTTGTGATCTATGAAAAACTACGGGAAAGTAATGTGAAATTACTTTCTCATCAAAATGGTCCTAAGTGACAAGACAAAAAGACATTTTATAGAAAATTCATAAAGTTTATGAATAAAATAAATCCTTAAAGAGGGGAAGCATGAAAAAGAGAAGGGAAAGTATAACAATAGAATGGAGGGAAATATACAGTTAGTAATTATAACTGTGAATGTGAATGGGATGAATTCACTCATAAAAATAGAATTGGTTAACAGAATGGATTAGAAACCAGAATCCAACAATATATTATTTACAAGAAAAAACATTTTCTGATGGCAGACAACTGATACTGGTCATCATGGACCCAGAGACTATCAAATCAGTGCTGGTAAAAGAGTGCTATTCTGCCCTCATCAATAGTTGGAATATTTATCTAGCAGGAACTTTAGAGACTGCGATCTCAATTGCTAAAGGTGACCACTGGAAGAGGACTTGAGCAATATTGACTCCAACATTTACAAGTGGAAAATTCAATGAGATATTTGCCATCATTAATCAATGTGGAGAGATATGTTAGGGAAGAACATGCAGAAGGAAGCAGAGAAAAGTAAGCCAGTAACTCTGAAAGACATTTTGGGGGTCTACAGCATGAATGTAATCACCAGTACTTTGCTGAGTGTCAGTATTGATTCCTTGAATAACAAGAATGATTCTTTTATCAGAGAAATCAAGAAATTAATAAATACATTTAGTGTTCTGGACCCATTTGGGTTTACAGCAGCATTCCTTGTTCCTTTTGTTAAAAATATTTCCCTATTCCTTTGTTTAAGAAAATTGGATGTCACTCTATTTCCAAAAGAAGTAATAGATTTCTTAGCAAATCAGTTAAAAAATGAAGAAAGAACAAAAGAAAAATTCACAGAAGTGCCAGATAGATTGCCTTCGGCTTATGATGGATTCTTAGACTTCTAACAACTCAGCAATACACTCCACAAAGATCTGAGTGATGGGGAAATCCTAGCCCAATCCATTATCTTTATTGTTGGTGGCTACAAAGCCACCACCTCAGCCCTTTCTTTCCTTTTTTATAACCTCACCACCTACCCTGAGATCCAGCAGAAATTTCAGGAGGAGATAGATGCAGTTTTGCCCAGCAAGAAAACAGTCACATATGATGTTCTGGCACAGATGTAGTATCTAGACATGGTGATACATGAAAATCTCAGGCTGTTTCCCATAGCTCTCAAGATTGAAAGGATTGCTAAGAAAACTATTGAGATCAATGGAATGAGGATTCCTAAAGCACAGTGGCCATGGCCCCATCCTTTGTCCTTCATCGTGACCCAGAATACTGACCAAAGCCAGAGTTCCACCCTGAAAGGTTCGGCAAAGAAAACAAAGAGAACACGAACTCCTATGTGTAGCTGCTCTTTGGTGCTGCTCCCTGAAATGACACTGGGATGAGATCTGCTCTTATGAATATGAAAGTTGCAACTAGCCTACTCCTGAAGGAATTATCGTTCAGAACTTGTAAAAAGACACAGGTTCGTCTGAAGCTGAGGGAACCCCTTTCACCATCTGTACCCATTGTTCTGCAGGATGTATCAAAGATCAAGAAGGCAAAAACCAACACTAGAAATTCTCCTCATTTTACACATCTCTGTCATTACACAATAATGCCCCTGATTTCTCTTCTATAATCCAAAGACATCCAGTCTTACCTTCAGAACTAAACAAAGAAAAAGAAATGGTTAGAGGAGTAGTTAGGTTTTTCAGATGGTCTTTTGGAGAGCTCCATGTCTAAGGACTATTGTATAATGTTCAGTGGTATTAAGAGTCAAATATATTGATCCAGCAGATCATGTTCCAAAAACATGACCTACAAACAATTTATTACCACTTGATGTTACAGGATGTACAGAGAGAAAACCATGATTTGAGTGTCTATCCATTATTTTTGTGAATAATAGTCCTTGCCAATTACAACAGGAATGAACATAGTAATATTGTGGGGATCATATTGGATATTTTAAATATTCTTCATTTGAATGAAGCATACTATATTTTACTTTCTGGGGTTTTTTTTACATTTTTTTTCCTTTGGATCTGTACCTTCTTTCATAACATGAATAATGTGGAAATATATTTTGCAGGATTGATGTGTAACTTGCATCAAATTGTTTCCCATCTTTGGGAGAAGGGAGGTGAAGAAAAGAGTTGAAGAAATATGAAACTCCAAATTTTTTAAAATTAATGTTAAAATTGCCTTTACATGTGATTTCTTTTTTAAAAGGGGAAGAATATAACTTCACCCTTCAAAAAATGCAGGACTCAACAAGAACTTTTACTCTTGAATATGTGTGTGTTCATCCTTCATTGCTGAAGACCATGCCATCAGAAAAATGAAGACATGACTTGCCTTTATTTTGAGTGAGGGCTGTGCAGGTCACCAGCCTCACTTCTCCTCCAGAGCCTGAATTCAGTGACCAGATATTCATCAGGATGACTGGAGATGATCCAGGATAAGGCAAATTGGGGTTAAGTGACTTGCCCAAGGTCACACAGCTAGTGAGTGTCAAGTGTCTGAGGTGAGATTTGAACTCAGGTCCTCCTGTTCTGCACTGGTGCTCTATTCACTGCACCACATAGCTGCCCAATCTTGAATATGATTCTTACCAACAAAGTAAAAGTGGTTGCTCACATAGAAATGGCAGGAACTCTGAAAGGAGGTGACTGCATCTTCTTTGAACTTTTACTAGATGAGGGGAAATATGGTCCTGGGCTGACATAAACCCTAGACTTGGGGAAATCAGATTGCAAAGGATTCAAGGGAAAAGTAAATGGGAGGGAATAAGTAAGGATAGGGTTCTGCAGCCTTAAATCTCACAGGGAAGGTCAGTCCAGGAGCAACAAATGATAACCATTGGGGTGGTGTAGTGGATAAGGTGCTGGACCTGAAATCACAGGAGTACTGAGTCCAAATATGGGCTTATACACTTTAGTAGCTGTATGACCCCAAGAAGGTCACTTAACTCTTGTCTGCCTCGCTTTCCTCATCTATAAACTGGGGACAATAACAGTACCTACCTGCCCAAGTTGTTGTGAAGATAAAAGGAGATATTTAGAAAGTGCTTTGCAAGCCGTAAAGTGCTGTTATTGTTATTAGTAATGTTATATACAAGTAGGAACTTCTAAAGACCCAAAGGGAAATTATTTCAATTTTTAAAACCACACTTGTTTGGGGAGATCAATATGTAACTGATTAACCAACTTGGTTTTAACAGCAAAATGTAAAGAAGATGGAAGAAATGGAATGAGAAAGAAAATAACAAGAAACTGTTGTAAAATCGGTGTTAGGAATTTTAAAGCTCAGAATGAGGTGAGGCTCATGAAACTAGTGGCCACACATGAGGGATTTTTCTAAACTACATTGGGAGAATAGCGGGAGAAATGAGAGCTGTGTTCAAATATTTGAGTGGTTTATGGAGGATTAGACCTGTTCTCTTTTCATACAGAGAACAGAACAAGGAAAGGGTCAAAATTGCAAAACCAATTAAAAACAGGCAACTTTAGACTTGATTTCAGTAACATCTTTTTAAGAACTAGAGTTCTCCCAAAGAGAAATTGACTATATTTAGAGATAGTTGGTGGACTGCTTCTTAGAAATCTACCACAGGTTAGATAACTCTTTGTTGCCTGGTTATGGATTGGAGTAGACCATCATTGAGGTCCTTTCCAACTCTCAAACTGTGTGCTTCTATGTTGTATGGATGGCATAAGTGAGATATTATTCAGAGACAGGGGGAAAAGAAATAATTAGAGGTGTTTAGTGATTCTTTCAACCAATAAGCATTGATTAATTGCTTACTCTGGGTCATCTACAGCAAAATGCTGGGGATTTTAGCAAAAGTGAAATAGTTCCTACCTTCAAAAAGCTTACAGTGAGGAAGATGACATAAATATATAGATATATAGCAAATACATAGAGTAGAGGGAAAGGCACTAGCAACCCAGGTGGGGGAAATAAAGACTTCCCAAAGAACGTAAAGCGTGTGCTGAGTCTCAAAGGAAACCAGAGATTCCAAGAATGGAAGATTTGAGGCATGGACCTCAAGTGATTACTTCTCTCCTATATTAATAGCTAACTATTGAACCAGGAATTTTTCTCCTTCTTTTTCCTCATTTAGAAATCAAAATAAGTTATTCAGGAAGTCTTTGAAATGCAGGATTCATAATGAGATGAAATCTTGGGTGAAAACAACACACCTGGAAAACTAAGATCTGGTAAAAAGGTAAAGAAATTTTAGTTTCAGCTGAATTGATGGATTCCAGTCCATTGTGTTTTACTTAAACAGGTCTGGGTAGAAGTGGATTCCCCCTTTTGTCTAGAGTTGCCTAGATGAAATTATATGGGAATAGATAAGTCTCTTTGACTGAGTGATCAGTCACCTTCCCCAGATGAAGACCATCTCTCATTTTAATATTCATGCTGAATTACTTGCAAACCCATCAAAGTTGATTTCCACCCTCAGAAACATCCACTTTTCCAAGGGCATATGAACATTCCATGGATTCCAAAAATGTTTATAGTAGCTCTTTTTATGGTGGAAAAGAATTGGAAATTGAGGAGATGCCCATCAATTGGGGAATGGCTGAACAAGTTGTGATATATGAATGTAATGAAATACTGTTGTGTTATAAGAAATGATGAGCAGGCGGATTTCAGAAAAATATGGAAAGACTTGCATGAACTGATGCTGAGTGAAGTGAACAGAACGAGGAAAACATTGTACACAGTAATACCAACATTGTGCCATGGCCAACCTTAATAGACCTAACTCTGCAATGCAAGGATCTAAGACAATTCCAAAAGATGCATGATGGAGACGCATCCAGAGAAAGAACTATGGAATTTTTTGTTTTTTCTTTCTCATGGTTGCTCCCTTTTGTTCTGATTCTTCTTTCACGATATAACTAATGTGGGAATATGCTTAGTATGATTGTACACGTATAACCTATATCAGATTGCTTGCCATCCTGGGCCAGTGGGGTAAGAGAATGGAAGGGAGAAAATATTTGAAACTCAAAATCTTATAAAAGTGAATGTTGAAAACTATCTTTATATGTAATTGGAAAAAATAAAGTACCATTAAGAGGGGAAAGGACAGGTGGGGTGTGTAATAGTGGGGATTTTAGGGTCATGCATGAGTAACAGAGTTAACAGCTGGGGTCCCGGTCACCGCTGAGATGCCATGATTCCAAAATTCAGTCATCTCTACTAGGAGGTCAATAAGTATTTGATAACAATAAGAGATCAAATACAGAGGGAAAGGGCCCCTAGGTACAGAAGTAGTCACAGCTACTCCCCATGAGTTGGGAAATGGCTGAGCAGAACCAGGAGACAGCTATACACTGTCTATGATACTGTAAAGGAAAACTACTGGGAAAGATTTCTGAGTCGGGTCAGACTTTTAGGTCAAGGCATCTGCAGACTTCTATGTGAAGGTGATTTGCTTGACTGTTCATATGTGTTACATGAGACAGCTTTGAAAAAAATAAGCAGGGCAAGAAAATAGATGGGGGTGGTGCAAGTGATGTACAAGAAAAAAAGAATAGAAAATGTTAACAAGATAAAACATAGAAAAAGAGAAGGAGAAGGTTTGGATGGGGGCAATGACAAGGGAGGGCTGTGTTGCTGTTACTGTATTTAATGTAATATATATTTTAAAAGTCATATTCCACAGGTAATATCCATTGAAGATTTCATATACAAGCTTCATTTGCTTTTCCTCTATGACTATGGAAATATTCATATTTGCTGGTATGTCAAGTATATGAACATACTTCACTGATCTGAGATGGGGTACTGTGGATACCAAGGGGCCATTCCTTATGGCTCCAAACTCCCTTGTTGGAATAGGACAAGATCTTGTGCAGGCTGAGCTGGGGAGAGAGGATCGCTGAAGGGAAGGAATCTTGTCTTCCCACCACCGCCCCACTCCAGCCAGAAAATGGTCATCAAGACAAGAACCTACAAAGGACAAGCTACAAAGGAGGTTGAGAGCACCTCTGTTCTCAGAGGGGTGGCTCAAAGCAAAATAGGAGGGATAGTAGTTAGTCTCAGCCTTTACAACTAACAAGATCCCCCTAGGCCTTCTTCCCCTCCACCCCAAATTCTTCCGAAGAAGACTCAAGTGAGAGAAATTATTATTTTGCTATTGTATTAACTTCCAATTATTAAATTAGGATCCAGGTTTTTCTCCTTTATTTCTTCATTTAGGGTCCAGTCCCTGTAGAAAGTTAGTCAGTCTCTGAAGGATATGGCTGACTGAGGAGATTACTCCTAACCCTCAGGAACATGCTATTCAATCTTGGGCCAGACCCCACTCAACCAGGGTACAGGGGACTATGAACAGAATCCAGTCATGGCGAGTTTTTGCCCTAAGGAAATCAGCCCTATTCTTATGCCCCTCCATTAGAATTTAGCGCAACCCAGCTCATGAAGGAGAAAACCAGGAAAATCATCCAGAGTGGTCTGAGTGGAGATGAATTACCCTGTCCAGATTGCTGGAGGTGGCTGAGTTCTCAGAGGGAAGAACTAAAAACTTCTAACTCATCTCCTCATTAAATGTCCACTAATCAGGGTTGATTTGTCAGAAGCATTCAGTGTCTCCATTGGGCGTCTTTGTTTTTCCAAGAGAAATTACTGACCACCAACTTGTTGATCACTAGCTAGCGTGATTAATAAATTGATTCTTAATTGCCCAGAAACTGTCTCTCAGGTTTTTTATTTGTCACACAAGAACACAAAACCAGGTGCAAGGGGAAGGGAAAGATTGGAAAGACGCAAATTTAGGCTTTATTGGAAGAAAATTTTCCTACAAACAGAGCTGTCCAAAATCCAAATGAGCTGCCACAGCATAAGAAATGCTTCCCCTCACTGGATATCTTTTAGGACTGTGTGTGACAGAGGAGAGTTGACTGCTGAAGTGCCTGACACCTTTCTGTGATTTGAAGCTCAATCCAATTTAATAAGGGATGAATATATGTTTTCTGACCCAATGAGATCGGAAAGGGGGAAATTACCCACATGTGCCCAAATATCCATAGCAGCTTTTGGCTGTAGCAAAAACTGGAAACCAACTCAGAGCCCATCAGATGCCGAATAGGGGAAGGAAAAGAGGAAAGGGAAGATAATAAACATTAAGAGCATGGATGGTATGCCGGGCATTGTGCCAAGTGCTTTACAAATATTACCCAATTTTACCCCTGAAAACAACCTGGGGAGTAGGTTCTGTATTATCCTATTTTTATAGTTAAGGAAATTGAGACAAACAGAGGTTAAGTGACTTGCCCAGAGTCGTACAGCTAGAACGTAATTGAGTCTTCCCAACTCCAAGTCCAGCATTCTATCCATCGACCCACCTATCTATCCCTAACAGCTGAATAAAATATGCTCAGTGAATGAAATGGAATATTACTGTACCCTAAAAAAATTAGGAATAGAAGAGATTCAGAGAGAAGTGGAAAGATTTGTATGAATTGAAGCAGAGTGAAGTGGGTAGAACCAAGAGGAGAGTTCCTACATTGATTGACAGCTGGGACTTCAGTACTCTGGTCAGAGTATGTCCAGACAAGACTAGTGTATGAGATTGTGTTTGACTGTAAG
>CM053771.1:6754980-6801745 GCA_028658325.1 Potorous gilbertii | reverse complement strand
AGACTTGCTCAACACCCATGCCTCCGTAGTCTCTCTGACCCCGTTCCCAGACCACTGCGTCTTCCCAGGCTGCCGCCTTCCCGAGCTCTGCTCCCCCTTTGGCTGTGTTCCCAGGCTGCCGCCTTCCCGAGCTCTGCTCCCCCTTTCGGCTGTGTCCACTCTCGGTACCCCGTTGAGACCCCGCTGGGCGGGGTCAGTAAGTAATTTCTAGATGACTTTAAAAAGTAGAGGAAGTCAAGAAATTTTAAGGGTAATGCTAGAGATATAAAAAATAAAGAATATCAATCAGTTGAAACACAAAGAAGAGATTACATCAAAGTTTAGAAGGAACAATGACAGACATGTTAGTAAGAAACCATTTCTACATAATAGTGATTGATGGATTCAGATACAAACTTCCTTTGCTGTTCTTTGTCAATGGAAATGTTCATGTTTGTCTATGTTCATAAAATCTGTGGCTCGATTACACTTACCTGGTATAGCTTGCTCCAGGTCACTGGGGCTGTTTCCCCGTGCTCCATGCTCTACTCTTGGGCCAGGCCTGAACACTCAGCGGGATGAACTGAAGGAGAATAATCCTTGAGAGGAAGGTTTTTTCTTTTCCCTTGCAAGAAAGGAGGCTGGCCAACCACCCCGACAAGGATCTATAGAGGGAAAGGTCTCTAGGAGGGTGAGAGCCCCTGGTCGTTCCTTCCGCAGTAGGGAGACTCAAGTCAAAAGAGAATAGCGCAGTTAGGGTCAGGTTTGGCAACTTAGAAATTCTGAAAATAAACAATGTTCTACATTCTGCTCTCCATCCACCCCAAATTCCTTGTTTGAAGATCCAAGGGGCAGAAGGGGCTTTGGTGTCCCTGTTGGACTGATGCCAGACAGTTCCTGGAGCTCTTCTGAATCAGACCTCTCCCTGCACTCCCCCTCCATCCTTCAGCCCCATACAGTGAATGTCTAGACACCTGACAGCTTGAGTTGGCAGCGATCGAGGCTAGTTGATGGATAGAGAGCGAGGATTGTCCAGGGGAAGGCTGGAACTGAGAGATAGAATGCCTAGGAGCAGAAGGCAACCTGAGGGGTGGGGGCGCTCAGGGTCCTAAGTCTAGTGGACGGAGGGAGCCTCAGGAGGGCCCAGAATTAGGAGAGGGTCCAAGAGGAGAGGCTAGGAGGGAGTCCTTGAGTTCTGGCTGGGCAGTTGGGAACTAGGAAAGAATCGGAGACAGGGAGGGGCCGGGGACCTGGTAAGGCAGGTTTGGGGAGCAAGACCCCCTCCTCCAGCCCGGTAACAGAGCTGGAATCCTGGGAGCCCCCAAGCCCCGCTCCCCTGCCTGGGAGGTGTCGGCTGCAGCTATTGCCCCCGCGATCTTCCCGGGCTCGCAGCAGGCAGCACCAGGACGCACCGCTGCGGGGTCTGCCCTGCTCTAGCCTGGGGGGCACTGCCCGCCGCAGCCGCCGCCGATGCCCCTCCGGACCGCCGCCTCGGCTGCCGCGGCGGGGGCTTCCCTGGCCGCCTCCGCCGCCTCCCGAGCTCGAGGAGGACCCTCCTGGGCGGAGAGGACGCGATGACGTCACCCGGCGTGGGGCTCCCCAGTCGGGACCAGTGGGCCCAGAGAGCAGGGCAGGAAGGTTGCCCAGGCTTCGGGTAGGAGGCGGAGGCGGAGGCGGAGGCGGCCACCGCGCGCTGGCACCGGAGTCCTCGCCACCCAGGTGAGAGCAGGAAGCCCCGAGGCCGGTCCCAGGCTTGTCCGGGAGTGCCCCAAGCCTGACCAGCCTGCCTGGGCCGGGGCTGAAGGTCCGGAAGGACTCGAACGTCCCTGCGCAGGGTCTACACCGCACGATGTAGCCCCGAGACTCCCGCACAGAGACGAGGAGGGGGCGGGTAATGGCCACTCCGTACCCGCAGCTCCCCCGCAGAAGATGCTGCCGTCTGACCAGCGTACCCGAGAGCCACGCCTGCCTTGGGACTGGGGTTCGGGCGCCCCGAAAGAAGGAGGTGGAGCGACCACGCCCACCTTGTGCGTGGGGTGAGATGAGCCCACCTTAGACGGCTTCCGAAGATCTGGGACCAAAACCAGAGATGTCTTGGTGTTGGACACCTCCACGCTCTTTGAAGAGGAGGCACTTTTGTTGGGAAGCTGGCATTCTAAGGACTCCAGCTAGCGACTGATGGAAAGAAAGCTAACCTTTACCAAGTGGTCGAGAGGCTGGACCACTTGTCTGGTTACAAAATAGCTCGAGAGTGGAGGGGACCCTTCAAGCACCAGGCGCTTTGGTCACCTTCTGTCCGTAGGAGAGCTAGACTTTCCAACGTGCAGCTACCGAAAAAGCAATGGACAATGACTTACTTCAATAAGGTCTGAGTAAAAGAGACTATCCATCAGTTGTACCAGGTGTATCAGCTGACCCCGAAATGGGCACTGAAAGTGATGCTTCCAGTGAAAGAGAGTGTGTGTATTATTGCCGAGGTCAAATAGGGAGTTCCCTCCTAGGTAAGATATGTTGGAATTTAATGAAAACTGGGACGTTGAATTCAGTTACCTTGAATTCTTCCTTATCTAGCCTATTCCACTGGTCTAATTTTCTTTGTTTTTGACCAATACGAAAATGGTTTCAGTGATGGTTGCTTTATGATAAAGTTTACAGTCCAGAAGTGCCGTCCCATCTTCATTCCCTACGGTCATTGTTGTTATTTTCCTCGAAATTCTAGGTCTTTTGTTCTTCACAATTAATTTTTTCATCTGTTTATCTCTGTAAAATACCCTCATGTTAGCTCCATTGTCATAGTACTAAATTTCTAAATTAACTCTTGGTCAAATTTGTATCTTTATTATAATTGATATGACTCAGCTCTGATCACTAAATTGTTCCCCAGCTCAGATATTGTTTATTTGTTTTCAGGAATATTTTGTAATTTTATCTGTGCAGATACTGAGTATATGTAGGTGGATTGACTCCCACTTATTTTAGGCATTTTGTAGTTCTAAAATCTCTAAAAGTTGTACATTTTCCCTTTTATCTTCCTCTGAGATTCTGAGTGAGGAACATTACGGGTTCATATTTATTTTGGCACCAGTGTTACTGAGTTGTTATGTCCATTGACATAATATTTCTTCATAAATTGTGATCTCCTTGAGGGTAGGGATTGCCTTTGACTTCCTTTTGTATCCCAACTGCTTAGCACAGTGCTTGGTCTCTTGTAGGTACTTATTGACTGACTGATAATGTGTGTAAACTACTTGGCAAACCCACAAGAGCTGTACAAATACTATTACTGTTTTTTTAATTCAGTTAATTTTTTTCTTTATGAATTTATATGCTATACCATTTGATACATAGAAGTTTAATCTAGGTGTTAGAGGGTTTTGTCTGTATAATTTAAGTATAATATACTTTATTTCTATAGAAATTGTAAAATTTCATATCTTCCCTTTGTCTGCTAGCATAATTACAAGTCAAGTTTGTACAAGTCTCTCATTTTTATTCCATGTATGACTTTGATTTTTAGATGTGTTTCTACTAAGAAACTTTTTTTTTGTTTTTTCATCCACTAATCCATTTACATTGAAAGTTTTGAGAGTTTGATTTTTATTTTTTTATATATATTTATTTTATTTTCATTCATCTCTCTCCAGTATTACTTATCCATTTTGAGGAAATGTCCAGACTAACCATCTTTAATTTTCTTGACTTTGCCAGTGCCCAGGACTAGGTACATTCCCCTCCTCATCCCACTTTTGTATCTTATCTTCATCTATTAGCCTATAGGCATCTTTAGAACACAGACTATCTTTTTGTTTGTATGCCTGTATCCCCAGTGTTTATCAAGATGCCTGGGGCGGGGGTGGGGGGGGGTGGGGGGGGTGGAGAAATGTTGGTTGACTTGTTTCCTTTGCTTTATTTTTTCTCTTTTGAGGAGGTTCCTCTTCCCTATCTCTAGGGACAGTAATTTGCTCAAAGTATTTTTATGCAATGCTGTTCTCCCAGCACTGATTCCCTCCCCCTTCATTTTTTTTTCTAGTTTGGGGTTTGTTACCTAAGATTGTTGATTTTCTTTTATTTATTTTGTTATCTGTTTCCCTACTTTTTTTCTATTCTTCCTTCTAAGTTAAGGGGTTCATTTAAAAGGCTTCCCTTCTCTAAACCTCACTCATTTTGTTTCTCAGCCTTTTTATATTGACCTTTTTCTAAGAAATTTTGCTTAATTGTCACCTTAATCTCTTCTCTTCCTGTCTGTCCTGAATTTTTATTCTTTGGTTCATGGTCTAGATCCTTATCTGTTCCTTCCTTAATCTCATTTTGTTCCTCCTGGGTTAAAGCTTCTCCCTCTTCTAAGGAGTTTCTACGTTATAATTGTCTTTATGGATTTTGCCTCATCTTCCCTTCCTACTGTTCTATATTGCTGGAAGTATCAATTCATAAGGGCAGTAATGGTGACAGAAGCAGTACCCATTGGTAGAAGTTACCATGTGTCCTCAATCATGTTATCTTATTCTAACCCTTGCCTTTTCCATGATATTTCTCCTTCCCATGAATCTCCTTTCTCTACTTCTGGGTGCCTACTTGCATTTCCTTCCTTTTGATGAAGGATGTTATCCAAGGAGACAACATTCTCCCCCTCTAGTGTATCAACTGCCCTAAAATTAAACTCATCATAAGGTCCCTGTCTTCCAGTAAAGGCATCCATTTCATCTCCAAGGAGTGTTCTTCAGTGGCATGCCTCCCACATTGTGCTGAGGCCTCCCTTTCATTCTTCCATTATCAATGTCTCCCTTGTGTCTCCTTTTCCATTTCATGCAAGCAGTCTTCTTGATTATTTATCAATCAGTGTCATATGTGGTCTAAAGTTATCAATCGTTTGTTCTTTACCCATGGATTGAATCTCTTCTCTCTTCATTTGTGCACCCTCCCATCCTGTAATTTTGTACCACAAAATATATTGATTCACAGGGTAAAGGGATTGTAGTGTTTGGTCCACTGTTTTTCTCTTCTGCACATTTCTCCAAATTCTTTTCTCTCAGTTCTTTAGTTTTCCCTTATTGTCAATTTTTTGTTTTCTCTTAATCAATATGTTGAATTTTTTTTAGCCCAGGTAAGATTTTTTCTCTTTCTCTTTCTAAAAAATAGTAATATTTACATTGACATTGGATAATTTGCTTTATTAATATTTCTTTCCCTGGAAATTGAAGCTATCTCTTTAGTGTATTTCTTTTTGAGGGGGGTATTTGCAGTTATTTTATGTTATTCTTTTCCTCCCTGTTTCAATAACTCACATCCCTTGCCTTTGTTTAATGTCCACTTTTTTTCATTGGTGATTACACTAAGCTATGCAGGGTATCTCATTTGGGGTTGTATCTTGAAACTTCTTTGCTTTTTGAGAAAAAATATTGATTTCCTTCTGTGGTTTATATGATATGCAGACTAGGGATGTTTGAATTTCCTTTAATTATTTTGGAATTCTTTCTTCAAATTTAGAGAATTTGTTGTTTGTCATTGGAATTGTTAAATAGAGCTACTAATTTGTCTTGGAGTTTGAAGAAGAGGATGTTTTTCCATGTGATGATGTGTGGATTCTTGTATAGTCAGAAATTCTGGGGTTTATACTTATTTATATTTATTTTCTTTTTAATTTATTTTTTTACTGTCTTTATAGCCTCAAGACCTAGCATAATGTCCGTTTCCTTGGTGATACTTAATAAATGCTTGTTGATAGCTTAAGGTTCTATAAATTCTTTGATAAATATGATTTGAAGATTCATTGGTCCTAGATAGTGAACCAGAGACATTCTATATACACTGGACCTTGCGTAGCCCTCCCTCACGTCAAAGTACAAGTCATGTCACCATTTCTCTGATGGCATGGTCTTCTTTGGCAAAGAAGGATGAACACACAACAATATACATTGGTTATTTGGGAATATTCATTGTTGGGAGATGTTTTGGTATTGAGTAAACTATTGAATTGAAAAGTACCATAATGGCTATTTCTAGGATTCATATTACCACCTGGAGCTAACTGGTGCTTGTATAGATTTGGGCTGGCATTCTTGCAATACAATGAAGTGTACATTCCTTTTTACTTTGAACTTGAAATATGGGAACTTCACAAGTATGTCACTTGACTGCATTCCTTTGGGTTGGACTCCAAAAACCTTATAATCAGGAAATTCATCATTCTCTGAGATGCACCAGTCTAAGTACTCAGGTCTCATCAGTATTCTCCAATTTTTTGCCTTCTTTTTCTGGATTGTTTTCCCCTGAAACAGGGTAAGCTTCTTGAAGGCAGAGACTGCTTTTGTTTTTCATATTTGCTTCCTCAGGACTTAGCATGGTACCTAGTACATAGTAGGCATTTAATGTTTATTGATGGGTTGCATCTCCTGGACAATGCCAGGAGAAGATCACTGTTATAGGACCAGGACTCACCACTTCTTCAGAGTGGGAATTGGTTTTCTTTGAAAGGATCAGAGCTGTTCCTGGGACTTGATTGACCACTACCTCTTTGAAAGCAGCTTCTTAATCACCCTAAGGACATAAAAATTCCTATCCTCATGGAATCTAAGCATGTCCAACTTGGATTATTTCTGAAGGTGGGGACTCTAGAAAGTGTTATCTCCAAAGAGATGTGTGTTGGCAAACGGCATTAGTGCCAAAAGAAGACCCGCATGGGTGAGGCCACTCCAAAAGAAAGTGAGGACCTAATCCCATATCTAAATAAACTGAGGAAAAGGTTTTGATCAGTGACAAAATAGATATAAAGGGGTGTTCATACCTCAAAGCACTACAGAGAAGTGAGCTATTATTTTCATTACAGGGTAATTTTAGAAGAGCTGTGGCCATAGTCTATTTGAATAACCAGATTTAGATTGCTGTTAACACTAATACTAAAGGTTTTGTTTCTTAATAAATTGATGTGACACACTAGAAAAACCCGTCAGAGCTTCCTCTACGGAACGATAATGATTTGAAAAGGCTTTTGTTGTGTCAATTTTTCATCAGCTGCTAACATTGGGTATCCAGCCACTGGCAGCGCGTAACTCTAGGGTTATGAGCAATTTCATTTGTTCTTCATTCATGTCCAACTCGTTGTGTTCTCATTTGGGGTTTTCTTGGCAAAGATACTGAAGGGGTCATTTCCTTCTCCAGCTCATTTTGAAGATTAGGAAACTGAGGCAAATAAGGTAAAGTGACTTGCCAAGGGTTAGGGTTAGGTCTGAGGCTAGGTTTGAACTCACAAATAAGAGTCTTCATGACTACAGGCTCAGTACTCAATCCACTGCACCACCGAGCTGCCCAATCATCAACAATAACTGTAACCTTTTTCTATGAATGGTAGTCATCCCACACATTGGAGCATTCATATAATACTCCCCAAGGGTTACTCAGTTCCACTTTCCACCTGATCGAGAGGGGAGAAGGGTTCTAGAGTGAGAGCCATCACTTCCTTCTGAACTTCCTTGATATACTTCCAATTTGAATATGAGGCTAAGACCAGAACACTGCTAAGCTTGACAAAATTCTCAGAGACAAGTTGAGTGAAATACCCAAGGGCTGTGCTGACCCATCACCAGCCTTAACCTTCTCTTTAACTGCTTCCATCTGGGAACCTCCCTGTTAATCCAGTGCTCCCCTCATCATTGACGTATTCCATTCTCTTCTATTGCCCTCATTCTTCTGAAACTGAACCCTGGCTGTGTTTTCCAAGCCCCTTTGCCAAAACTGGTTTTGTGCTCTCTCATTCCTGTCACTTTTGGCCCTACCTCCCCAAATGTCCCACTCCAGACCTACCTACCCTTCCACTGTGCTTTCTGGAACTCCTGATCCAAAATGAACAAACTTCCTTTCATCTGAAATCTCTTCCTTTCACACTACTTTCCTTTTTCTAACACTTGCTGAGGCCAGGATCCTTTCCATTATTTCTTTTTGTTGGTTGTCCTTTGTTCTCGAAGAGAACAAAAATGACATCACCGTGAGAAAGTGAAATTTCAGTGTGTCCAACTGTGGCTGATCACACCAATATGAGCTCAGAATGCTCTATCCCAGGTTGGGCACAGATAGTCCATGTGAACATTTGGGGAGGATACTCCAAATTTGCACATCCTGTGTTTACTTTGTGCTGTATCAATTCTGCCTTGCTCATAGAGCACAGCACATTTTCTGATGTGGGCATGCCATGGCACAGTCCTTTGCCAATGTCCCCTGTATTGCACAGTCAAATCCAAGTTCTTGAGACCTTGAGAGTGTCCTTGTATCTCTTCTTGTGACCACCATATAATCACGTGCCTCATGTGAGTTCTCCATAAAATCGTCTTTTTTGGTAAGCATACATTTTGCATTCAAACAATGTGGCCAGCCCATCAGAGTTGTGCCCTCTGAAGCATAGTTTGAATGCTTGGCAGTTCAGCTTGAGCAAGGACTTCAGTGACTGGTACCTTATTCTGCCAGGTGATCCTCAGAATCTTCCTAAGACAGTTCAAGTGGAAGCGTTTCAGTTTCTTGGCATGGCACTGGTAGACTGTCCATGTTTCAGAGGCATGTAACAATAAGGTCAGTACAACGACTCTGAAGACCTTCAGTTTGGTAGTCAGTTTAAAAATACCTCTTCTCTTCCAACCATTTTTTCAGAGCCTCCCAAACACTAAGCTAGTTCTGACAATGTTTGCATCAACTTCATTGTCAATGTGTACATCCCTTACTTTAGAAGGCACCACCATCTTCCCAGTTATGCCTCTCCATCACCTTAGTGTTCATTTACCTCATAACTTGTCATTTCTGCCTTCATAACATCTCTCCTAAATCCTTCATACTCACACAGCCACCACCCTAATACAGCTCCTCTTTACCATCCACCCGGATTATTGTAACTTCTGGCTCATGTTTATCCCCATACCCATCCTTCCTCTACTGGTGACCTTCCTAAAGTGCTGCACTGATCATAATATACCACACACACACACACACACACACACATGCACAATTTCACTGGCTCCTTATAACCTCAGGATTATCAAATATAAAAATCCTCTGTTTGCTTCTTAAAATTCTTTACAACCTACTCATCTCCTACTTTTCTAGACTTCTGGAAATGAGGGACAGTATTCCAGATGCATGGGATAGATAGTAGAAAGGGGTAGAGATGGGAGATGTAATATCATGTGTGATAAACAGAGAGGACAGATTGATTTGACCAAAGTATGAGAATGAAAGTATTGACAACCAAGGTGGAAAAGTCAAGTTAGAACTAAGTCTTAAAAGACTTTAAAAGTTAAAGATGGGAATTTCTATTTCATCCAGAAGACAAGAGGAAATCATTGGAGCTGGTTTTGCTTAGGTAGTGCTTGCCCAGCCCACTGTGTCACCTACTTCTTTTTCCCCTTCCCTTCCCCCTACTCTTCACCTCCAACACAGGGACCAGGTAGCCTGCCTCTCCAGCTCCCACTTCGGCTACAAGTGCCCAAGATTCCTTGCCCTACCTCCACAGCTCTTATTCAGTGTCCTGGTGATCTTGCCTCTCAGATCCTCCCTGTGCTCCCCTTACCCAGGCTTCCTGCTCCCTTGGCCCCACTTCTTTAACAGCCCTCTAACTCTCCTCCACTCTCCACTCTCTGCCAGAACCCAGTGTTTCTATTCCAGTCTATCCTTTACCTTACCTCTCATTATCCTGAGCATTGCCCAGATGCCATTCCTGTTCCAAACCCAGTAGTCTGAATTCCCCTCACTCCTAGGCACAGCCTTGCCTTGGCTATTCCCAGTCCCCCATCTTGTACCTTCTCTACCCTCCTTATCTCCTAAAGCAGAAGTCCAGTGCCTACAGACCCAGCCTGTGAGGGAGAAGGGAAGGGAATACAGTGGAAGGATTCTCCAAAGGTTTGACTGGCCTCAACCCTTCAGGGACATGAAACCCTGCCTCTGGATTATCAAAGGAGAGTGGGGGGTAGGGGGGAGAAAGTAGTGGCAGAGGAAGTAAAATTGTTAAGGAACAAGCTCAGTTCTCACATGAATGGTCTCAGGTCAGGTGAAGGTAAAGGCTTAACTGCTGAGCTCTCATGAGCCCCCCCCCCCCCAGGGAACAGCTGGGAATTGAGGAGTGAGACATGAGCTATCTTGTTTTTCCACCTCTTCTCAGTGGAAACTTGCTGGGGAGAGCATCCCACCCTTGAGATTGGTCCGTGGTCTGAGCACACCTGTTAATTGGCTAAGGGGTAGAGAGCACGCTCTCCATGAGTGAACCATGTAGCTGGGAGAGCTTAAATGGGGATAGAAAAGCCTGAGGGTTGGGGTCCTCTCTCCTCCGATAGGAGGAGGGGCTCCACAGGAGAACTTGTCCTGCATGCTGACATGTAGCTGGTATCTGGAATAAAGCTTACACTTCTGCTTCACTCTGGAGGTCTCTTCTCCCATAAGTATATCCGGCTGATCACCGAAGATCTGGAGTAGGTAAGATGACCCGGTAGCCCGCGGCAGTTAAGGCTGGACAAGGGGTGCCTCCAACAGGGACAAGTGCAGAGATCCTGGGGATGACCAGAAGGGGCTGGTGAGAGAGGGTACCCGAAACTTGTGTTCGGAAGGGGAGAAAGAGTGAGCTTCCCGAACCCGCAGGAAAAGGGCAGGATGTTGCCAGTAATAACCAGAGTGAAACAGGAGGTCTGAGCTAAGATATGAGGAGTGCAGGGATGTGGGGGTCACTCTACATCTGAACGACCTCTGAAAGTTTTGTAACAGGCTAGGGAAGGTCTCTCCAGGGCTCCAGTATGCCTGGAATGTCTGGAGAGAGATGGGGAGTGGTCGGGGAACCATTGACCACTTATGAACAGCAATGCCACGGGGAGTTGGAGTTCTTGATATTCGGATTGATGAAGGGCTGCTGAAAGGCCCTGATGGACTGAGGTGCGATTGGGATGAAAACAGTAGTAACCAAGCAGAAAGGGGAGAGAATCCTGGTGAGCAAGATAATGAGGAAGTTAAGACCCCAATGCCCCCAATGAGGTTCGGAGGGGCCATAGAGTGGAAGAGAGTAGTAACTCTCAAAGAGGCCTGTACCAACCATGGCCCTAATTCACCCTTTGTCATAGCCATGCTTGAGACTCTCAGTGGTCAGTTTATCTTGACCCCTAATGATTGCAAGAGCATAGCCAGAGCCTGCCTTACTCCTGGGCAGAATGTGATTTGGGTGTCAGGAGGTGAAGGATACTACCAGTGGGCTGGGGGTTCAGGACTCCCAGGCTTATCAACAATTGACAGGAACAGGGCAGTATGAGAAACCCCGCATCCCTATAACCCAGGAGTGGCTATAAGAGAACATACCCTTCTGGATATAGCTAAACCACTCTTGAGGGACGAGATTGCTTGGTTGGAAGTCTGAATTGTATGAAAGATGTTTGGGACACAGTGATGGAAAGTAAGCCAAAGTTATAATTTGTACAGAGAGTTTCTGATTGTATATATGTGTTCTGTCTTTTTGTTTCTGTGTGAGTTTGTGAGTTATTCACAAGTAGCTGAAATTTGAAATGTTATCTGTTTTCTTCCCCCTCCTCCCTTCTCTCTGATGGCTGCAGCATCAGGGAGGAAAATGAGAAAGAGAATGTGAGAGTTTAAGGAAAGGATAAAAGTTTTGGAATTTATTGGAAAGTTGCTGGTAAAATTCTCTCTCTCTTTCTACCTTCTAACCCTGGCCAGGTTGTGAAGGTGGAGAGAAAGACAAGAAGAAATGGGAGGAATTTTTTCCCTCATATCAGGAAGGCAGATTGAATAGCATTTTGATTATTTCATGGCTCACCTAAAAGAGAAAAGCTTTTGTATATGGGATACAACTAAAAGGTAGTTATTCTGGTCATGTTTTGAGTGAAGCATGTCACTCCTAATTGGATGTTTAAGACAGGTCAGAATTTGTTGTATTATTTGGCACTAAGGCAAATTGAGAATATGCATAAATCTGAAAATGAAAAAACACCTGAGAGATAGTGCTAAAGACATTGTTACAGCAGAATTGCAATCATGATTGTAAAAAGGCAGTGCTGGGACTGCTGAGAAATGCGTCTGTTGAAGAGATGATACAGAGATATGAAGGGGTGGGGAGCCAGGTGTACATGGCACAAATGCAAGGGCAGTGTCTGGCCACAGCCTAAAGTAACATCTCTGGAGAAAAAAGTTTTTGCTGTGGAAAACTGGAACACTTCAAGAGAGACTGCAGGCAAAAGGAAGAAAAAGGGAGAGATCAGGGTCCCCACTTTACATGTGGAAAGCCAGGTCACCTAGCTAAACAATGCAGGAAGTCAGGAAACAGGGTGAGGGCCCCGGAAATGGGCCCTTTGGCAGAAACTCGGAACGGCCCCTTGGAGAGAGAATACAAAAGATTATGGGGCCGGAGGAAGGAACACAACACCTTTACAGCCTAGATAAATACAGCTTGCAGCCCATCAGTTTGCCATGATTCCCCTGAGAAACCCTGTGCAGGAGAAATCCCTGATATTGCAGAACACCTCCTACACACCTGAGGTCATGTGTGCAGGAGTTTGTCCCGCTGGCACCACTACACTTCCATGCTCCAGTGTGGTAGCTGAGCCAATTTATATAGACAATCGGTTTCCCATAGCTATCATTCTTCCCTTAAAGCACTCAGTCCAAATCCAGTGTTGATCTGAAAACTTGGTTAAAGAAAAGGCAACAGGCTCAATGCATACATTTTATGATTTAATTAATTAATCAATTCCCTATTAAAGAAAACAGTAACATAATGCATTATGGAGCCAGAAAAATATTCTGGCTACCCAGTACAGAAATCTTCTCCCTTATATATATTTTGCTGTGAGAAAGGAGCTCTCTTAGATAAACACATTGTAAACAAAGTGGCGTCAATTGGGCTTAATGATTGCAGGCTATGGCACCTTCCTTCCATAGCATGCCTTTGTGATTTAAAACAAAGTCTCATCACCCAGATTACATATCCTGTCCTAAAACCGGTCTTTGAAGTTGTGGTATCTTAACAGAGTTGACAAAGCTGAAGTTACAACCCAGGGCTTATCACTAAGATGCCAGAAGAAGGATCTGGTAAGAAAGTCCCATTTGCTTGCTTGACATCAAAATATATCTTCTAAGTTAAACAAAGGGGACTATTAGGTCCAGGCTCTTCTTAATTCAAACTTTGGCCCTTATTAAAGTCTAAAATTTATATAAATATTATCACCAGTTACTAAGAGAAATAGGACAGAATAGACCTGAGTGTACAATCTGGCTAGATGGAATTCCCATGACTAGCCTCCTTGATACTGGTGCTGATAGGACCTGCCTTAGTGGTCGCTCAGTACCCCGATACTGGAAACTCAGAAAAAGCCAGAGACCAGTGTGGGGAGTAGGAGGGTGCCAAAATACCCTAGAGACAATGTACCCCATGGAGTGGGAGGCAGAGGATCGCCAAGGAACCATATGGCCGTTGGTGATTCCAGGACTTAGTTTTGACATTTGGGGAAGAGACATCATGAGTTGCCTGGGGATAAGGCTATCAAAATTTTTAGTAAGGGCTATTGCAGTTACACTGGAGTCCCCACCCTTGAATTGGAAGTCAGACACCCTGATTTGGGTGGAGCATTGGCCCCTGACTGCAGAAAAGTTCCAGGTGTTACAAACATTGGTTAAGGAGCAATTAGAAAAAGGGCATATAGAACCATTATAGTCGCCTTGGAATGCTCCTATATTTGTAATAAAGAAGAAATCAGGAAAATTCAGGTTCTTCAGACCTAAGGAAGGAAAATCAGTCTCTCATGCCTATGGGATCCCTGCAGCCAGGTCTCCCTTCTCCTAATGCCATTCCGGATGGCTGGTCACTTGCAGTGCCTCACCCCAATAATGAAGGAACTGCAAAGAGGTATCAATGGAAGGTACTACCCCAAGGCATGAGTTGCAGCCCCACCAGCTACCAATGGTATATTAATCAAGCATTAGAAAGCGCCAGGCAGCAGTACCAGTGTAAAATCATCCATTATATGGATGACATTCTTATAACTGCACCCCAGCTCAAGGACCTGGAAAAGTGTTTCCAAGCTGTAGAAAGGAACCTTCAAGAACTAGGATTAGTGATTGCACCTGAAAAAATAGAGAGGACCCAGTTACAAATATCTGGGATATCAAATACAGGGTATTCCATCATTCCACCAGAACCCTCAAAATGGGATGTAAAGATCCAAACACTCAGTGATCCCTCAGAAACTCCAGGTGCTATTCAATGGATAAGATCAAAGGTGCCCATACCCATACCTCTCATGTAACCTCTTTATTTACTACATCAAAAGGAGAAGCCCCTAAAGTAGATGTATCTAAGTAAAACAAGAAACAGTGTACTAGATAAATGGAAATTTCTAGGATGGCTAGCACTAGAGGCAGTGAAAAGAGCTACCCACGTATACTAAAAACAGCCAATTCTCTATGCTACACTCACCATCAAGGATATAGAAGAGTTAGCTCAGAACCATGCTTCCTGGGCCACTATACTCCAGTGGGTCCAGGTAAAACCCAATTCGACTTGCCTATTGAAAGAGTTGTTACAGTGGGGCCTCAGCACCAGTAAAAAGGTACATGTTGCAGGAATCCCCTACAATCCTCAAGGCCAGGCCATAGTGAAAAGGGTCAACTTCACCATAAAGGTGATCCTTGTTAAACAAAAAAGGGGAAGATGTCGCCTAACACAATCAGAGCTCAACACAGCTGTATAAAAAATTTGCACACTACTCCAGCTATGAGACTATTCCACGGCAACCCTGGAAGGAAAATGATACCCAGGCTGGAAATAAGGACACATGGGCCATGGTAAAGGACATGACCTCAAGGAAATGGCAAGGTCCATATATGTATTAATATGGGGTCCAGGGTATGTTTGTTTCCACAGAAAAAGGGGATGTGTGAATCCCTATCAGAAGGATCCACAGGTGGGAGCCACCATTGGAGATGTTGGAGACACCGGAAGGGATGAGCCAGGAGACCCCGGAAAAGGACCATGCACCTCCTGAGTGTACTGCTGACAGCTTTGACCTTGCTGCCCAGAGGAGGAGCAACACTGATCCCAACCACTGCCATGCCAATATAGTACTGGGCACTCCTGCCGAATTCACCATAGCCGGTCCTCAGAGTGGACTGACACCAATTCCTCCCAATGGCTGAAGGAGGACTTTGACATCATGGATCCAGGACACAAAGGGGTGACAAACTTTTGCCTGAACTCCACCGGCTTGGCCATGCGGCCCATTTGCATAACTAAGCAGGGTGGTAAAGTGATTAGGTGCCTGCACTGTGCCACCTCTTGTAGAATATGCTTTGGGTTTAGTGATTGCACTTCCTTTTATTGTAATATGCTTAATTCAGCCATTTAGTTCCATCTTTGCATTGTTCAAAACAAACCTGGTTCCCTGTGATGGGGAGATGCCTCTCTGTCAGTTGTTGTGCTAACTTCAGGTTCCTGTGTAAATGAAGTTCTTGCTGTAGGACATCCACATGTTAAAGGCCTCCCTAACCCACTTAGCCACCAGCCGCTATTCGCTCTAAGGTCAAGTGCGCTCCACGCAAAACAAAAAAGGGGATATGTTAAGGAACAAGCTCAGTTCTCACATGAATGGTCTCGGGTCAGGTAAAGGTGAGGGCTTAACTGCTGAGCTTTCATGAGGCTCCCCCAGGGAATAACTGGGAATTGAAGATTAAATCACAAGCTATCTTTTTCCACCTCTTCTCAGTGGAAACTTGCTGGGGAGAGCATCCCACCCTTGAGATTGGTCCGTGGTCTGAGCACACCTGTTGTTAATTGGCTAAGGGGTAGAGAGCACACTGTCCATGACTAAACCATGCAGCTGAGAGAGCTTAAATGGGGACAGGAAAGCCTGAGGGTTGGGGTCCTCTCTCCTCTGGTAGGAAGAGGAGGGGGGAGCTCCATAGGAGAACTTGTCCTTCATGCTGACATGTAGCTGGTATCTGGAATAAAGCCTACACCTCTGCTTCACTCTGGTGGTCTCTTCTCCCATAAGTATATCCGACTGATCACCGAAGACCTAGAATGAGGTAAGATGACCTGGTAGCCCATGGCAGTTAGGCCGGACGTAAAATGTTGTTTCTCTTAAGACCTTCTAATTTTTCAGGGCTGATCCTAACTTCCTGATACTTCTTTTATTTTTAATCTCTTCCCTGGGGGCAGTTCTTACCCTCCTAGCCACCTAGCCCTTTGGTGGTCCTTCTGGGGATGGACCAGCCTCCTGCTTGGGAAGGGATGGGCAAGACTCCTCCCACTCAGGGATCCTTCTCTCCTCACAGTTCAGCCCACTGAGGATCCAGGCCTGGCCCTAGAGGTGAGCATGGAGCCACAAGGAGTAACCTCTGTCAATCAGAAAACCCCATCCCAGGTAAGTGCCAACAGTTCATACATTTGACAAACATTATGAAACATAAACATTTCTACGGACACAGAACATCAAAAGGGGATTGTACACGAAACCCTCAGAGGAAAAACAGCCTCTTTCGTAGAAATCTGGGTGGATTGTTTTTAGCCCATTCCTAATACTAACCTCCATATCCTTGCCCTTGCTTGTTTCTTTAAGGCTCTCTCTTTTAAAAACTAATTACAGTCAAGCAAAATGACTTCACACATTAGTCTTGTCTGTGCAAGCTTTGACCAGAACTAAAATCTTTCCCAGACATTTTCCTCTGTAATGTAGTTACTATGCTCTATGAGCAAAGCAGAATCACTGTAGCACAAAGGAAATGTGAGATGCTCTAATATAGAGCATCACTCTCCCAAATGTTCTACAGACGTGTGAAACTCAATATGTCCAAAATTGAACCCATTGCTTTCTCTCCAAGTATTCCCCTTATCCTAACTTCCCTATCACTGTCAAGGATGCCACCATCCTCTCAGACACTCAGGCTTGAAACCTAGGAGTCATTCTTGACTCCTTACTTTTGCTTACACTCACAACCCCCATATCCAGTCATTTGCCAGGTCCTTTGCATTCTACTTTTGTTACATCTCTTGTGTATGTTTCCTTGGTATAGATCCTCATTACCTTACACTTGGACTACTGAAGTAGCCTTCTCATTGGTTTTGCTGTTTCAAACCTACCCACTCCAGTCAGTCACTCCACTCAGCTGATCTTCCAAAAGAACACATTTGACTATTTCATATGCCTGTTCAACAAACTACTCCTCAGCACTACCCATGCCCAGTGCCCTTCTTTCCTCTTGTTTGGAGAGGGCTGGGGTGGACATCTGGAGTTCATTGCCAATCTTCCACCATTTAAGGAAAGCATCCAGGGAATTATCATTTTCTATCTAGTTGCCTTCCTAGGTTTCATTATCTCCAGAAACTCATCATTCTGCATGATGAAATAAACCTTGAAACTCTCACCTCCTCAGATAATTTACCACCCAGCTATAGGACTGTACGTTCCTTGAGGCCAAGGACTACTTTTTGCCCTTTTTATCATCCAGCCCTTAGGTACCATGTAAAGGACATAGGAGGCACTTAATAAATGTTTAGTAAATTTAACTTAATTACATCCAAAATTAAATATAAAATACTATGTTTGATTTTGCAATCCCTTTATAACTTACCCCCTTCCTACTTTTCCAGTCTTACTATGCCTTACTCACCATAGTTAGATTTCCTCTCTACTGGTTTCTTTCCTTCTGTCTAAAAGAGACTTACCTATATCTTTCATTAGATTTCTTGATCATTGTCTGGTCTGTACTGAGTGTCAGACTTTTGCTAGAGAGAATACATGGGAGCTAGATGGTCTGCCTCTGCTTGGACTGCCATCTTGTCTAGAAATCCCCACAAGATGAAGTCTTAATCAAATAAGAAACAAAATCAATTACAAAAGATAAAATAGATCATTTTGATTACATGAAAGGGAAAATCTTTTACATGGACAAAATTTAAGCATCTAGAATTAAAAGGGAATTGACTGAGAAATGATGATATTTCTTAAACAAAGAATTGCAAAATAAATAAGTAGTTAATAGAAAAATATGACCAAAAACCATTCCTCAAAAATTATATAGTCAAATGATAAAAGCAAACAGGTCTCAGAATTTGAAGGTATGAGCAAGATTGCTCTTAATGGCTATGAAAGGAAGGTTCTGATGTCATCTCTCAGATCCAGGCTTCCCACATATCCTTCTTTGAGGTCTTAGGTAGAGAGACCTCGAATATCTCTACTTTCTACCATTGGTTCAAGGCTCTACTAGCTCTATTCTCATTTCTTAGGGTCCAGTTTTTTTAATCACTTAATATCAATTAGCTTTTTCAAAGATATAGTTCCCTCAAAGACATAATAAGAACAAACACAAAAGCATGAGTTCCAATACCTCAGCGTGATCCTTTGCTTTATACCACTGTAGTCTCTGGGAGAGTAGGCTCAAAACTTGGCTCAGTTCTTACATAGCGTTGATTCTATCAAGTTCATTTCTAGATATAGCCCTTTTGCTAGATAAATCTTTGTACTTCACTGGAGGTTTTTGTTTTGTTTTGTTTACAGAATAAGGTGTACTTGCCAAGTCCTCATACAAATTCATCATCCATTTCTATTTATAAGATTTCATTATACACATAAATTAGAAAGTTTAATTGAGAAAGAATTTTCATACTGCCTTCATTCCCTCTGTCTTCTCTACAGATAAAACATTTATTCTTCCTGACTCCATATGAACAAACATTTCACAATTTTTATTAAGACATTCCTCACCTACCTCCCAGTTGCCAATGTAAACTGTTTTTCCTAACATTCCATTCGGCCCTTGAGGTTTAGATCTGCTAGGACTGTGACCTTTGGGAAAATCTGTCACCTTCTTTGAGCCTCATTTTCCCACTTTATAAGGTACAAACACTACGATTTATAAAGTGTCTTTCTGCTCTAAATTTTACTACTTTTGTCATTTCAGGAATCATTGACATTCAAAGATGTGGCTGTGGACTTCACTCAAGAGGAGTGGTACCTCCTGGACCCTTCTCAGAAGGCTCTTTACAGGGATGTCATGCTGGAGACATCCCAAAACTTGCTCTCTCTGGGTAAAGATAGCTTGTACTTTTACCTAGACCCTCTCCCAGCGATTCTGAATTGGCCAATGAAAAGAGCACTGTCTCCCTTCCTACCTATTATCTAGTATGTGAAGTATCACACATTTAACCATTAATAGAGGTCAAAGACTCCTAGTCCTTTCCTGTCCAAGATAAAGGATCTTCGTCCTCGCTGTTCTCACATCAAAACTCCTTGCCTTGTCTAATAGGAAACTAGGAATTGTATTTGTTATTCCTTAAGCAACCCTTCCTCATGCTGGGGATTTTTAAAGTGGAATACAAACTATTACAGAATTATAGTTGCTAAGCATGGTCATCCAGATTTTTTTGAAAATGTACAATGAGAAGAACCCCCTAACTCTTGAGGCACTTTGGGGATGTATCTTTTCCTTAGGAATTTCTTCCTGATATTATGTTTAAGTTTGCATTCCACTGTTACAGTCTTACTCTTAGAGATCTAGTCCATCAAACCTGTCTTTTTTTCTGTCTTGATACTTCCACAAAATTTGAATGCAAGTGGTAGAAAATATGAAAAGTTCACATCCTTCTAGGAGAGAGATGGAAAAAGGACCAACATCTGATTCTAAATTGACCCCCACTACACTTTTTTCCTTCTCTCCCATAACTCCCAGCATCAACATATAGACCATCCCTAAGGTGACTCAGTACCACCCTCTGACCCTTCCAAGCATATCCCCTTCTCTGAAGAAGACTGAATTCTAAGGTTTTCTATGTGCTTAACCTTCCTTATTTACTGTGACTAGGGCTTCCAGTTCCCAAAGCAGATCTGATCTCCCAGCTGGACCGAGGGGAAGCACCATGGATACTGGCACAAGAAGATCAAAGGAAATTCTGTCTAGGTGAGTAAGTGAAATTGGACACTTATCTCAAAGTCATTTCCTGTAAATACTGTGCAGAGAACTCTCCTTAAAGCCCCCAAGATCATTCTAAAGGGACTGAGGCTGTCTACTCTGAGCTCTTTCTTCTTTAACAAATGTTACTTTCTGAGCTTTCTTCTTTGATATTTGCTGCTTTCTTGAAGAAAGAGGGGTCCACAGTATAACAGAGAGCTTTTTTTTCCACAATTGGTGATCTCTGGTTGCTTCCCCTGATTGTTCATTAATTAAACAAATAATAAATTGCCTAATAGGTCTAAGACACTACCCAAAGCCCTAGGATGAACTCAAGGAACAGAGGAGATATTCACAGCCTTCTAGGGTTTGCAAAACACATTGAAAATGTAAGATGTAAATGTGAAATAATGCATGCTGCCTCCTGAGATTGGGTCATCTCTCTGGCACACTAAAGGAAATGCTTCAGGAACAAATTAAAAGCCAATAGAACAGTGGATCCAATCTGATAAGGCTCAAAATTCATTTAGGCTACATATGATGTAACAATTAGGTGTGAAAAATCACCTGCACAGCTACAGGCAGGGAGAGAAGTGTCTAGACCAGTTTATGTAGAGAAAGCCAGTGGAGTCAACAGTGAAACATGGCAGCTGAGAAAGCTGAAGTGAACTTGGGCTCATGGGTATAGTTACCACAAGCAAAGTTACTATACTAGAAAGTCAATAGACCCATTGTACTCTGAAGAGCCCATGCCATACCTGTAGCAATGTGTTCAGTTTGAGGCATTTACATTATGAAAGATATTGATCAACCAAGAAAAGGTTATACAGGATGGGCAGGGACAGTGGACTCTGACCAACCCATTGGAAGTACCCCAGCTTTTTGATGTGGTGAAAGAGTCATTGAAGTATAACTGGTACAGTATGGTGTGAGTAAATGAATGAATGAATGAATAAAAATCTACACATTAAGCACTTTAGTTTCTAGGGATACCAACAGAAAAGTAAAAGAGTCTCTTATACCATGGAGCCCACATTGTAATAGGGGAGACAGTTAACAAAAATCTCAGGTATACATCACGTAGAAATGTCTTTGGTGGGTGGCATTAAACTTAATGTTAAAACACATTCCTTAATGTCATGTTTACTCTAAAACACTGAGAATACCAGGGAATTTCAGGGTCTTCAGTATCTAGGGCTACTGAGAAGACAAGGGTGCAGCATCTGTATAAACACTTACTGGGTTGTTTCTCTCTAAGGGTAACTTCTCAAGATGCTACCTGCATAGATATCTGACAGTTTCTTAGTGGGAATTGAAGGGAATATATAGACATATAAAGTTAGCATAGCCCCTTTACAAAAATTAACCATGATAGTGACGTAAAAGAACCTTATAAACACATGCAAAAATATTAATTCTACCAACCAGCCCACAACAAAAATTCTAATCAGTGATGTGAATTTGGAGAAAGGCTCCGTACTCAAATGCCAAGAGGTCATACAGTCCTGTGGTAGGACCTCTGGATAAGAGTTCTGATTCCACCTTTTCTCTTATATCCACTAGTATGATTGTGGTACCATCACTGAAGCATTATGGTCACCTTTCTTGTGCTGTACAGTGTAATAAAAAATCTGCTTTGCCCCTGTCACTGACTAGGGAAAGGATCTGGTATTATTCTGTGAAAAACTCTTTGGAAAGGAATTACTTTTCCAATGTGAGAAAATGACATTTTATCATTCTTGATTCCTACCTTTTATGTTGGAAGATTGTTCTTTTTGACTGAATGAATGAATGAAATGTCATTTTTTTCAGTGCTTATAATGTGCCAAAAACTATGTTAAGGGTTGGGGATCCAAATAGAAGAAGCTGATCACTACCTAGTTTGAAGGTTCTCCCACTTTAGTTGAGGTAAATAATATAGAAGGTTTTTTGGTAACAGTTTAAGCAGAAAAACCCATCAGAGACAGTGGCAAAGACCAAGATACATCAGTAGGTCAGATGACAGTATTTACCAGTCTAGTGGTCACAGAGTCAAGGCAAAGGGTAAGGATTAGAGATAGTAAAGCCTAGTAGTCCTCCATCTCTTGGGAAGGAGCAGAGTTGGTAACTCTCATGAAGCCACATGAGTAGTCATTCAGCCTTGAAGGACTTGTAGGTATCAAAGGAGAGGATACAGGGAAGCCTGAGGGATCTGATCAGCCTGGATGTGTTTGAGTTCCTGGGAGGGGTGGAAGAAGAAAGGCAAAAGACAAGAGAGGAGACTGAAATGACACTACATCTAAATCAACTTTCTCTCTGGTCTTAGAAGTAAGAGGCACATTTCTTTCCTGCAGATGGGGAAATCACACCTCAGACCAAGGCACCTTCTCCAAGGCTGAGCATTTCCTGTGACTTCAATTTGAAAGAATCCTGGCATTGTAATATTAAGTTAGAAAAGAGGCAACACAACTGGAGGAGTCATTCCAGACAATTAAAAATGATCCTCAGAAAAACTCCAGCTGAAGAAAGAGATGATGAATGTAATAAATTGAAGAGGAATTTTACTCAACAGTCAAGCCTTTCTGTCCCAAGAGACCCCATGGGAAAGATTCACCATGAATATGACAAAAGTCAAATGAACTTCAGACAATATTCAGATCTAACTCAATGTAAGAAACTTACTTCAGGAAATGGACGTTCCAAATGTAGTGAGTGCAGGGGTTGCTTTAAAGAAAAGAGAGAACTCATTCAACATCAGGAGAAGCATGTGGGAGTGAAGGATTTGCAGGGCAATCACCGTGAGGCAGCTTTCAGCTTGATCCCAGACTTCATTAGTCATCAGAAAAGTCCTCCTGGAGAAATTGCTTCTAAATGTAATGAGGATGGTACAGGCTTCATCCATCATTTGTCTCTTAGTTTGCATCAGAAAGCTCACGCTAGAGGGAAACTGCATGAATGCAATCAGTGTGGAAATACTCATTTTCAAAAGGTAAACATTACAAAAACTCAGAAAATTCACAGACCAGAAAAGCCTTGTAGATGCAGTAAATTTGGGAAGACCTTCCCCCAGGAATTGCCCCTTATCTCAACCCAGATGATTCATTCTGGAGAGAAACCTTACAAATGTAATCATTGTGCAAAGGTTTTCAGAAAGCCCTCCCAACTGGCAGTACATCAGAGGATTCACACTGGAGAGAAGCCCTATAGATGTAATGAATGTGGGAAGGACTTCAGATGGAGGGCAAATTTTATTATACATGAGAGGATTCACACTGGAAAGAAACCTTACATATGTAATCAATGTGGAAATGTCTTCCAAAAGCCCTGCAACCTTGCTGAACATCTGAAAATTCATACTGGAGAGAAGCCATATAAATGTGATGAATGTGGGAAAGCCTTCATTCAACGAGCAAAGCTTGTTGTACATGAGAGGATTCATACTAGAGAGAAACCTTACAAATGTAATCATTGTGGAAAGACTTTCAGACAGTCCTCCCATCTTGCTGTGCATCAGATGATTCATACAGGAGAAAAGCCTTATTCATGCAATGAGTGTGGAAAGGTCTTCAGACAGAGCTCATCCCTTATGGCACATCACAGAATTCATTCTGGAGAGAAGCCCTATACATGTAATGAATGTGGAAAGGCCTTCAGACAGAGATCGTCCCTTATGGCACATCACAGGATTCATTCTGGAGAGAAACCCTTTAAATGTAATGAATGTGAGAAGGCCTTCAGCCAGAAGTCATCCCTTACGGCACATTACAGGATTCATTCGGGAGAGAATCCCTATACATGTAATGAATGTGGGAAATCCTTTAGCTGGAGTGCAAATCTTGTTGCACACCAGAGGATTCACACTGGAGAGAAGCCCTATAAATGTCGTGAATGTGGAAAGACGTTTACTCGGAAGTCTTTTCTTACTGTGCATGAGAGAATTCATACCGGACTGAAACCTTGTGAGCCTATGTGAAATAAAAATACTTTTAACTGGAAAGAAGACCTTAAAAGATAACCTTAAACCTTAAAAGATACCAGAAAATTCATGTTGTTCATGAAGTTATAAGATGTAATGAATTAAATAAAAATTCTCATTTCATTTTTTTGCTATACAATAATATTCTAGTATATTCATAGATTGTAACTCTTCAGCCATTCCCCAACTGATTGGCAACCTTTTTATCTGAAGTTCTGGCTACAACAAAAATTGCTGCTGTTAATATTTTAATGTATAGTTGACCTTTTAATCTTAGACTATGGACTAAAACCTACTAATATTTTCATTATTTTTCCTGGACAATTCCTTTGGGTTTTTTAAAAATAAAAATTTTTTTGTTATTATATGCTTGACAAAATACCAGCAAATGAGCATTTTCATTTAATAAAAGGATTATACATAGAAATACAAATTCCTATCACGTACAACTTTTTGTAGTTTTTAAAGAAATATATATTTTTTTATTTTGTAATGACCTCTGTCCCTTGTTTAGGTAAGAATACATCTCTTCCCCATAGCTGCGAAAACTATATGATCTCTTCTAATTTTTTAATGCTATGATATTAATAGTAAGAGTATGTATCCACTGAGAATTTATTATTGAATATGGTATAATAATTTGGTCTCAGCCTTTCTCGTTTTCCCAGCAATGTTTAATCAAATAGATATTAATTTATGTTTTCAGGTTTATTTAACACTGGGTTCTGTTTATTTCTGATTCTTCCATGTCTAGGCTATTCCACTGATCTGCTTCTCTGTATTTTTTTTTTAATCAACACCAAATAATTGTGAAGATTGATGAATCATCGTATAAGTTGATGTCTGGATCTGTAATTTTCCTCGTCATCCATGCCTTTTTTTCCCCACTGTTTTCCTTATTTTAGATCCTTTGTTTCTGCAAATGAATTTTGTTATTTTGTCAGGTCCTTAGTTTAATTGCTACGGGATTAAATTAATAAATTAACCTTGTTAATACTGTTTTTATCATATTGCCTGGCCATTAGCACTGAGTATTTCTCTGTCTACTAAATCTATTTTTTTTATTGCTGTTCAGTAATAGAAGGCCCATGGGTGGGGCATACTGTATATATTTTCAGATTTTCTAAATTTCTTTATCAGTTTTCCTAATTTCCCAGATTTTCTTTTTTCTTTAAAAATATTTATGTCAGATGACTCTTGAAGAAGAGGGAAGAATAAAGGGAAAAAATTATGGTGTTGTTAAAAAAGCAATAAAATTTATTTTTAAAAAGAAATATTAAAATGTATCTAAAATATTTCTTTAAGGTGGTTCTTTGTCTGTCTTTGTTTTCTCCTGAACTTTCTGTTGTGTTTTGGACTTTTTAAGAGAAACTTCATGGATATTCATTTGTTTAAAAAGTTTCATCATCATCCTTCCCAATAAGAAATTCTCCTACTTCCTAACAATTGTACAAAATACTAGATTTCATTCTCTTCTGATTTTTAATGCTGTGTCCCATTGTAGTTGGGTTAAAATTTTCAATTTTAGAGTCATATAAGGTAGGGCAGCTAGATTATGCAGTGAATACAGTGCTACACCTGAGATCATGGAGACTCATCTTCCTGAGTTCAAATCTGGCCTCAAACATTTACTTTGTAACCCCTGGACAAATCAGTTTCTCTGCCTCAGTTTCTTCATCTGTAAAATGAACTGGAGAAGGAAGTAGCAAACCACTCCAGTATCTCTGCCAAGAAAACTCCAAATGTGATCAAAATGAATTAAAGACTACTGAAAAATGACTGGAAAGCAATGACAAAAAGGTGCAAGGTGTGAGTCTAAACTAAGGTTCCACCAAATTGCTAATCAAGTTTTATAAAGATAGATAGATAGATGGGTAGATGGATGGATGGATAGATAATTCTTCACCTAGGCATTTATATTCTTTGAATTTGTCATAGTGGGCTCTTATTTTCACTTATTTCTCTTTCTTGATTAATCTGTTCCACTGAATTTTAAATGAAGTGATGCAGAATGAGATAAGCAGATGCAAGAGAATAACATTACCACAAAGTACATTGAAAATATCACTAAAAAGAAATCCAACTGAATAACTGACACATCAGCAAAGGTTCCAGATAGTGTTAATGAGAAATGCTTTCTTCTCACAAGAGAGCTGGGAGAGTGTCAGGACTGAATGCTGAGTACACAGTCGGATGCAGGCATGAAGTTTTTGCTAACCTGGTTTTCTTTGCAATAAGAGGATTCAATTGTTAGAATAGGAACAGTTTAGTTTCATTTTGTTTTAACCAGAAATGACATATAAAGCCAAGATCCAATAAATCATGTTTAAAAATAAATATGTAAGGCAGAAGGAGGTATGGTTATCACAGAACAGAATTTTGTTCAGCATGTAACTGAATTTTTTTATTCAATTTTATTTTCACTCCCATCTTTTATGGGTTCTGCTGCTTTAGAGTTTGTTTAGAGCAATTTTTTAAGTATTTGGAGGGGTTTTGGAGAGAGCTCAGGCAAGTCTCTCTACCTTTACTCCATCATCTTGGGCCCACTCCCTCAATTTTATTTTCAGTTTCAAATTCTCTCCCTTCTTCCACCCTTCCCCCCACCCATTGAGAAGGCAAGGAAAGTAAAGTCCATTACAGATGTATATACAGACATGCAAAACAAATGTCTACATTAGCCATGCTCCCCAAGAAACAAAGAAAGGGAGACAGAGTAAGAAAGAAAGAATGCTTCACCCTGCACTCTTGAGTCCATGAGTAAGCTTTCTGGAGGTGGGGAGCATATTTCATCTTAAGTCTTTTAGAATTGTGCTTGGTCATTGTGTTGATCAGAGTTACTAAGCTTTTCAAAGTTGATTATCTTTACAATATCGCTATTACTGTATAAATTCTTCCAATTCTACTCAGTTCACTTTATATTAGTTTATATAAGTCTTCCTAAGTTTTTTCTGAAACAATTCCCTTCATCATTTCTTATAGCCTATGGTATTCCATAATATTCATATGCTGCAACTGGTTCAGCCATTCTCTAGTTAATTATCTCCTCAGTTTTCAATTTTTTTTGCTAGCACAATAAAGTCTGCTGTAAACACTTCTATACAGATTTGTCTTTCCCTTTGAGTCAAGCTACATACAAAGTAAATAGAAAATAACAGAGGTAAGACATTAGAATGAAGAAGGCTTGGGAAAAGCTTCCTGTAAATGATGTAATTTTAGATGGTGCTTAAAGAAAGCTAGGGAACTAAGTCATACAATAATTCCCCATTTAACCAGGCTTATAATTAACCAAGCAGGAAACTTTCCTGTTCAGAAAGGAAACAGTACAGTGGGGAAACTAAATCGGGTACTGCCATTGCCTTCTTAAGGCTGTCCTCTCAACCTTCCCAGGTACCTTTCCCACGTATTCACTTCCAGAATTTCTCAGATTACCCTCTCTTTGAGCATCTCATGGTATTTCCCTTGAATGGGGGGTTATTGGCTTCAACATTCAAACAGTATCTAAATTCAAAACTCAGAGCAAATCAAATTATACTCCCAAGACACTTTACTTCACCCAGTAAGTGTTATAAGGTCTTTTGAATTTTTGCCAAAGTAATTCTCATTATTATTCATTTTAACGTAAAATATGCCCACACTAGGACTTGACAGTTTTTAAACCATAACAATGTAAGTCTCTAATCATTGATAGTTCCAATTCATAATTTCACAGAATTTATATCATAAAAGAAGTTAGTCTCTTAATAATACTGACTGCAACATATTCACTATCTTTTTCCAAATTAACAACATTTCTTCTCTGATGATTTCCAAAAATGACAATACAAAAATTCAAAACATAATAATAATGTATATCAATTTTATGGACTTAAAACATGAAACCACTTATTTTTAGTCAACTACTTCAATGTGTTTGAATAGATTTTTGCATTCCCTTACAGAGAAAAACATTTCATCTGTTTATACATTTTGGCATTTCATACTACCTGTGTTCAAAGACAAATGTAGAGTAATTAAAATTGACTTGTTCTTATGCTTATAAGGATGGCTCCAGTGATTACCATGCAGAACAATCATTCTATAAATAGCAATTTCCCTAATTTATCAAAAACCCAAAATAAATCCAAATCATAAATTACTCGATTTTGTGTTTTGCTTCATTCTTCCAGATACTTTTCTGCACCAATAAGAATACCAAAACTGATGAAATAAAGCTTAAAGAGCATGATATCAACATTAACTTTCATTGACAAGGAGGAAACTAACACTTCTCCAAACAGAGCTCAGAATTTTACAGGTAGAGAAATCTCCCTAGGCTCCTATGGCAGATCCCAGCTAGGATTCCCCAAATTGTGGTATGATTTTTCTTATCAATTTAATCAACTAATGCCAATTAAGTCAGATTAAATCAAAGCACATATTTTATTACACCCTGTGTGAGTGAGGTATACACCAAGGATGGGAAATATATCACCATTTAGCTAGCAGTATTTTTACATTACATAAAACAAAGGAAAAAAGATGACTCCTCATTGCCCCTGGTTATACAAGGGAAATAAAGTATGCTTGTTAAGGAAAATGTGTATCAATAGCTACAGGTCAGAGATTAGAGATGTGTTCTTGTTAGTTCACTTAAGTTTCTCTAAATCAAAGGGAACTACTTATCAGGCTAGATAAGGGAGGGAGACATTGAAGACACTCTGAAATCCTTTCTAACTAATTAAGTATTTTTTATCCCAATTAGAGGAGAAGAGAAGGCACTAGAGCAAAGCAGCTGTTGCAGATGGTCAGCAAAATGACCAATACAGAAACCAATGGAGTTGATTATGTTCTCATAGAAATTCACTTTCAACTGTTGCATCACCAATAAAAAGATAAAGCATATCAATTACTTGAGAAGCAATTAAAATACGAAACTAAAAAACTACAAACTAGAAATTATAAAAATCAAATTAGGGATGAACAAAATGGAAAATGAAAACTTTTGCATTGATAAATAAAGTAAGATGGAGAAAGCAATGATATAAATAAGTTTAGCTAGTCATTAAAAAAGATCATATTGTCTGAAATTTTAAAAGGAGATACAAAAAATTGAAAAGGAAAAATTACAATAAATAAGGAAATAAATGACATTAATAGAAACTCTTCACAAAAAAAAGCCCATATAATTGATAATTTAAGTGAAATAGATGAATATCTACAAAAATGTAAATTATAAAAATTAACATAACTTGGATTAAATACTCTAGTCTCCAAAGCACAGTCTTCCACACATCAGTGATAGAAAGGTTGACTATACACTAAAATAGTCATAGCAACATTTGTGTGATAGCAAAGAGCTGCAAATAAATAAGATGACAATAATTGGGGAATGGTAGAATAAATTGTAACCCAAGTGCCAAAACCCTTTGGTATGGGATTTTCTCTTTATTGATAGAAATCAATGTCCCAAACCTGTGTGAAGAAAGTGGTGGAGCTGGTGAAGGCTGGAGTGAGGAGATGACTCTTTTAAACCTTTTAAGTATTTTCAATTCCTCAGACCTTATTTGACATTCTTTATTCTCTTCAGTTTTGGGGTTTTTTTTTCTATCTTTGGGGTCTTTGGAAACTTTGGGCTTCTAGCTTTGGGAGGGAAGATGGATGGTGCCAACCAGATTTCCAATTGCTGAAAAGAAAATAAGAATCCGGGAAGAAGTTTGTGACATTTTAAAAGATTCAAGAAAGATAGTTTGATTAATTATTATTTTATTTACTTATAATAATTTGATTAATATTAATTATTATTTTATTTTAATAAGGCCATTTTATTCATAAGGCCAGCAGGTTATTAATAACCTGCTGTGTGGCAATCTCTCTTAGAATAAAAACTCCTAATTTTGGTGGGGGTCACAGTTTATGTGCTATTCTAAGAGGAGGTGATCCCGAGTGGTGCCTTCTCAACTCTGATTGGTTAATCAAATGGGAGGTGGGTTATGTTGGGGTTTGTGACTTAGGTCACTCAAATCTTTGTCAAAGAGACATCAGTTTCCATATCACCTGTCTTGATAATAAGAAGAATTAACATTTCCCTAGACCTGTCTGAGCAAACACAATGAACAGGAATATACCCATTAGCCTGAACTTAGAATTTCTTTTACTGGCTGACTGGATCTTCACCTGGCTAAATCTCTAAGAGGAATTTCCCACACTGGTTGATTTCTGGATGAGGAAGTAGAAAGGGGAGGAAACCTTGATTCTAATGAAATAATTAGTTATTAAATATGAGAGAAATGTTCATTTCTCATAGGCTAATATACAAGGAGGCAATCGTTTGCATCATGTCCCTATTCCCAGCTTACTACATGATACACTTCTAGGAATTTTTCTTTGGGTGAGATCTAGGATTCTTTCTCTGTCTGTCTGTCTGTCTGTCTCTCTTTCTGTCTGTCTGTCTGTCTGTCTGTCTGTCTCTCTCTCTCTCTCTCTCTCTCTCTCTCTCTTTCTCTCTCTCTTTCTCTCTGTCCTTGGTCAGTCCTGACCTGGCCTTACTCGTCCAATGTTAGTAAGCCTGTAATCAGCTCCTGCTTCTATGCCAGAAGGTTTCCAGAAAGGGTCCAGGACTTAGCTTTCAAAGATTCACTTGCAAGGGGAGGAGGAGGCAAGGGCCTCAGTAGGGTAGGTACATTTTAGACTGGCTCTTGGGATCCCAAGAAGAGTTACAAGGTTTTTTTGATCAGTTATGGTGATTTTTTTTTCTTTTTTCTTTTTTTTTTTGGTCTTAAAATACCATTTGGGATGACTCTCTGAGAGTATTCCATCCTGTTCTCCTCCCAGAGAGCCATTCCAAATGCTATTTCAAGACTCAAAAAAATTAAAAAGAAAAAAATCACCATAACTGATCAAAAAAACCTTTAAAAATGTGTGCAAGTAACCTTCCCCCTCTGTAAAGGGGTACAATGAGGGTGTCTTCTTGTATCCCTTTGTTCCAGTCAGATTTGTTCTTTGTAATTTTGCAGCATTCACTTTTGATTTATAATTTGGTCACATTTGCTTTTGAGTTGTGACTGTTCAGTGTTGACTTTTGACTCTTGGAGGATTGAATTCTGTCCTAATCTAGAGCACTTCATTTTCTCTACAAGACGGACTGACTGACACTTGAGCAAAAGTTTTGCTAAAATCAAGATAAATTCTATCCACAGCACTCTTCTCATTGCTACATTAGTAATCCTATTAAAAGAACAGTTACAAGAACTATTGAGCCTATCAAAAAAGAAAAACTCAGTAGTTAGACAAAAACAGTGGTTTTCACACTTTTTGATCTCAGGACTTCTTTTTTATACTCTTAAAAATTATGGAAGACCCTATCTGTTGATATTTACTATATTCAAAACTAAGAACTGACACAATTTTGAAATATTTATTAATTCATTTAAATTGACAATAATGAAGTTATCATGTGATCATATAATATATTTTTAGGAAGAAAAACTGTAATTTCCCAAACATAAAAAATTAGAGAGAAGAGTAGCATTATTTTACATATTTTTGCAAACCTCTAAAGTCGATGCCTGTCCTTTCATTTATGTCTTAACTCCTTACAATCTGGCTTCCAGCTTCATCATTCCACCTGTGAATTTCACCTTCACATCTCTCCAATATGTCTCCTCTCCTCTGATACTGCCGCCACCATGGAAGAGGTCCTCATCTCCTTATGTCAGGACTACTGTAATGGCCTGTTGGTGGTCTGCCTGTCCCAAGTCTTTCCCCACTCCAGTCTATCCTCCACTTAGTCAATAAAGTGATTTTCCTAATGCACAAGTTCAACATGTTACCTCCCCATACACACACTCAACAAACTCCATTGGCTCCCTGTCACCTCCAAGACCAAATACAAAATCCTCTTTTCCACTCAAAGTCCTTCCCAACCTAGGCCCACCACCACCTTCCAGACTTTCTGTATCTTACTTCTTTCCATGTACTTTTCTATGCAATGGCATTGTTTTCCTTTGTATTTCTCACACAAGACACTCCATTGCTAAATTCCAGGCACTTTCTCTGCAGTCTACCATATCTAGAATGTTCTCCCTCCTCATATCCACCTCTGAGCATCTGCGGCTTCCTTCAAGTCCCAGTTAAAATCACATCTTCTATAGGAAACCTTTCCTAACCCTTTCTAATTCCTAAAGCCTTCCCTTTCTAAGTTATTTCCCATTTATCCTGTTTATAGCTTATTTGTACATACTTGTTTGCTTGTTATCTCCCCCATCAGATTGTGGCCTCTTTTTGTATCCCCAACATTTAGCAGTGCCTGACACACAGTAAATGCTTAATAAAAAGACCATGGACTATTTGTTGACTGACTTCAAGTGGAGAGACCAAGGCAGTCACTGTCATAGTTGTAAATAGAAGTTAATCTCAGCAGGCTGGCATGAGCAGTTATAGACAGGGTACCTGGAAAGGCCTCTTATAAAAGGTGAGATCCAAGCTGAGTCTTGAAGGAAGCCAGAGAGGCCAAGAGAAAGAGAATTCTGGGCATTGGGTATAGCTGGCAAGAAACTGACTTATGATATGGCTTGTTGTGGTGGAGGAACTAGAACAAGGCCAGTGTCTCTAGATCATAGATTATATGAAGGGGAGTAAAGTATGAGAAGACTGGAAAGGGAGGGAAGGATCTCAGGTTCAAAGGGGCTTTACATTGGATCCTGGAGGTGAGATGGAGCCACTGGAGTTTACTGAGGAGAGGGGAGTGGTCAGTTCTCTTCAAAGATGAAGGACAATAACCAACCAACCAACATCTTCCCCTTCCCATTTTTTGTATTTCTGTTAAATTATCTTATCTTCACAATTTCCCCTTTCCCTCCTTCACTTAACATTAGTTTAACATTCCTCCTTCTCTACTTCCATCCCATTTATTTTATTTATTATTGTATTTTTATGAGAACTTTCCAAAGAGGAATTTCTTGGCTTGGCCCTTTTCATTAATGTTTTTATTTTGTCTTGAACTTTTATTCTCTGATTCATACTCTACATTGCTATTTCTTTCTCCTTTAATCTCAGGACTTTTCACAGGTTTATCGTTCTAATTACCAGGTATGAGTTCCATCTTCTAATCAATTTCTGGGAGGTTCTAAGTGTCAATATCCACCAACCATCCAGAAGAGAACAGGTCCATGTATTCTCTTCCATCTGTTTCAAATAAGTCTGAGCAACTAGGCAGAACAATGGATAGAGTGCTTTGACTGGAGCCAGGAAAATTTGAGTTCAAATCTGGCCTCAGACATTTACTATTTGCCTGACTCTGGGCAAGTCACTAACCTCTGTTTGCCTCAGTTTCTTCATCTGTAACATGAGAATAACAGCATCTACCTTTCAGAGTTGTCATGCAGATCAGATAAAATAATATTTGTAAAGCACTTTGTAAAGTGCTGTACAAATGGTGGCTATTAATTTGCATTGGCTTTATTTCCCTCCCTCCTCCCCACGTTGGAAAAAAGAAGAAGAAAACTCTTATAACAAGATGCACAGTCAAGCAAAACAAATTCTCATAGGTCCAAAAAACATATGTCTCATTCTGCACCCTAGAGCAATCTCCTCTCTGTCAGGAGATGGGTAGCCTGCTTTGGTTTTCATCCTCTGGAATCTTGGGTAGTCATTTTATGCTCCAGGTTCTGAAGTTTTCCAGTAGCTTTTCTTTAATAATATTACTATGGCATAAATTTTTTTCCTAGTTCTGCTTAGTACCCTGCCTCAGTTCACACAAGATTTTCCAAGTTTCTCTGAAACTGTCCCTGTCATCAGTTCTTATGACAGCGCAATATCCCATTAAATATTATTAAGAGCTAGCTTTTATAAAATGCTTTAAGATCTAGAAAGCACTTTTCAAATATTAACGCCTCACAACCACCCTAAGAAGTAAGTGCTGTTATTATACCCATTTTACATATGAGGAAACTGAGGCAGACAGAAGTTAAGTCATTTGCCCTGAGTAACACAGCTATTAAGTATCTGAGACTAGCTTTGAACTCAGGTCTTTCCAAGTCCAGACATCACTCTGTATCCACTGTATTACTCAATCATTACCCAAATAATGGGGCCCCCATTGTATCATTTCTTTGATTTCATTTTATCTTTTAATACCCCCTTTGGAATCCACCCTCCCAAGAGAACATTCATTGTGCTTTTAACTATTCCCTCCCCATTATTATACTCCATATTAACCCCACTTCCTACCCCGGCTTATCCCCCTATTGAATCTGATTTATTTCTACACCAAATTTGTGCGTGTATGTGTGTGATTTCAACTCTTCTTTGTCCTGTTAAAAGTAAAGCTCTTATACCCTTTTACCCTGCCATTCCTACATGTCTTTATATGAGTCTCTCTTGTACCCAATTACAGAAAATATAAGGTTATATCTCCTTCTTCCTGCACTGATAGAAAAAGAGGGGAAAAAAGATGGCATTCATATGGACTCACCTGATAGATGGATTTACTGTGTCATCAAGTCCATGATTAGTACCTTAATTAGATTCAGAAGGTTTCATTCCAGTGACTTCTCTGATGCAAGGCGAAGTTGAAGCACTGGGTAAAGAGCTTCCCACAGTCATTTCATTGATATGGCTTCTTTCCAGTATGAATTCTCTGATGTATAACAAGGTTCAAGGAGGTTCTGAAAGCCTTTTCACATTGATTACATCGGTGAGGCTTCTCTGCAGCATGAATCTTCTTGGGGACAGCCATATATGAGCTGCAGTGAAAGGCCTTCTTACACTGATTACATTTATAGGAGTTTCCTGAAATATGAATCCTCTGATGCACAGTAAGCTGTGGTTTGCCCGAAAGCCTTTCCACATTCATCACATTGATGAAGTTTCTCTCCAGCGTGAATCTTCTTGTGCACAGCCAGGTGTGAGCTAAAGTGAAAAGACTTTTCACACTGATCCCATTTATACAGATTTTCTCCAATGTGAGTCTTCTGATGTGTGCAAAGGGTTTTACTGTGGCCAAAAGCTTTGCCACATTCATCACACTTATAAGGCTTTTCTCCAGTGTGAACCTTCTGATACATACTAAGAGATGAGCTCTCACAGAAAGTCTTGCTACATTCATTACACTTAAAAGGCTTTTCTCCATTGTGTATTTTCTTATGAACAGCAAAGCTTCAGGACTGACTGAAGATCCTTCCACAATGATTACATTGGTAAGGTTTCTCTCTAGTATGTAACTTCTTGTGTACATTAAGGGCTGAGCTTTTCCTGAAGGCCATCTGGCATTCATTGCATTTATACAACTTTTCTCCAGTATGAATTTTCCTGTGCACAATAAGGGATGAGGCTTGGCTGAAGACCTTCCCACATTCATTACATGGACAGAGCTTCTCTCCACTATGTCTCTTCTGATGTGCCATATGTGTTGACTACTGGTTGAAGGCATTCCCACATTCATCACAATTATGAGGCTTCTCTCTACTATGAATCTTTTGATGTAGAGTAAGGGATGAGCTCTGGGAGAAGCATTTCCCACATTCATTACACATATAAGACTTCTCTCCAATATGTACCCTTTGATGTACAGCAAATTTGTAGAGTCTTGGGAAATCCTTCCCCCAATGTTACAAATGAAAGATCTCTGTGGATTATGAATCCTCTTGTGCCCATTAAAGTAGGAGATACGACTGAAGGTCTTTCCACATTCATTACATTCTTAAGGTTTTTGGCATTTGGAATTTTCTGATTTTTAGTAAGATCTGGGTTCCCCTCAAATTGATTACATTTATTGGGTGACTGTGGAGTAAAGCTACTCTCAGATGTATTACATGCATCATCTTCATTTTCCCTCACAATTTTCCCTCAGATAATATTTAACTTCTGGAATGACTCTTCAAGTAGCCTTGCTACTTCTCTAAGTTAATTTCACACCTCTTGATTTTTCTCAAATTAAAGTCATAGGAATTAATCAGCTTTGGAGAAGACTTCTGAGTTTTAGGTCTACCTGAAGCACACAAACAAAAAAACAAGTAAAAAACCCAGAAATATATCTGCTTACTTCCTTTGGCAGAAGCTAAAGTGATTTACATTAGTGTCCCTTTGGTCTCCTCCATTCTCCCTTGACTTTCCTCCCCCTGATTTTCATTTGTTTGTTTTATTTCAGCCCTTAACATGACGCTTTGCACAGAATAATTGTTTAATAAATGTTTTCTCATTTATTTATTTATTCATTTGGCATTTTATCAATGAAATGTCAGTATCTCTGTCCTCACATCAGTGCGGGATGCCTCCTTCCATGGGCTGAGCAAAGCCCAGTAATGAAGGCCCATCTTATATTTATTTCTCTTATCTTAATGTGTTAATTCCTTTCACAAAACTCGACATACTGCTTAAGTGAGGTCACAACAGATCTCAGTACACTATGCCTCTAAACATCTTTGGTCTAGACACACTGATTCTATCCATGAAGCATAAATTCATTTCACCTTTCTTGCCTGCCATGCCTCACTCCTGACTGTTTTTGAGATTTCAGAGCTTTGACACACTCAGCTCTTTTTCTCCATTAAATGAATAATCTAGACCCATATCCTCCAAACTCTAGATGTGCAGATGAATTGTTGAATCCAAATGTAAGACTCAATAGATATCCTAACTATATTCCATCTTATCTATTACATTTGGTCCACTGTTCTATTGGCCTTTTATCTACCTCTAGAACACACCTTCAGACTACCATCAATGAGAGCTAGGTATAGAATGGGGCATGTACTATTGACCAACTATACCTCATCCTTCCAATAGAGCAGTCAACATCTCCTGTCTCCTATGTCCCTCTCAGATATAGAATAATATCTTATACCTACTAGGCAATGGAATGTTTATCTATTCTTCCCTTGAGTATGATTTGAAAAAGTTGATGTCCTTTCTTCTAACGCCTCCTTCTAATTTAAATGTAATTTTATTATATTCAACAGAGGATGCATTTTATGATTCTACTCTTCCATAGCTGTTTATATGATTTTTAGGACCCAGTGCTTTGTCAATTTCTATACAGGTACTGTGCTAAGCTGAAAAATAGGCACACTCTATTCGCAATCAGGGGACATGACTCTGAAGAAAGAATTCTAAAAAAAAAAGGAGACCCACCTCCAGCCCCCAAGAATAGGGAAAGAGAAAGCTCAGTCATTATGCATAGTACTCTTTGTCCAAGAATGCAGGCAAAGATCCAACAAGACACATCAAGAAAATGAATTATATTGATGCATAGGAACTATAAAAGCCCTCACGGTAGGTGAACTCAGCCCTTTTCAAATGACCTTGGAAGATTTGGGGAGAATATCCTGCCCAACATTGGCAGCTGATGACTTCCTGAAGTAAATGCCCTAAAACCTCTTAATTTCACTCACTGACCTAGACAGGAGTTCCTTAGGTCTTCATGCTCCAGCAGTCATAGAACTTCTCCTTGGTTCAATTTCGAGATCCAATCTGCTTTGGGAACCAGAAGCCCTGGTCATGATAAATAGCAAAGGGACACAGAAACCTCTAAATTCTCTCCTTTGCAGGGAAGAGAATATGTTAAGAAGGCTCAGAAGGTAATGCCCAGGAATTCATGGGAATAATGTACATGATGTTGGAAACAGAAAAAGTCATGGAGCCAATTGAAATCCACAGAATTAGGTTTTTGTCCATCTACCTCTGGAAAGGATAGGAAGTCTCTATAACTTCTGGCATTCTTAGTGGAATTAAGGAAAATATCAAGAAAGAGAAGGGCCAGACTTGCTGTCATAAGGTCCTAAGAGTAGGACCAGCATCGGTGGAATGCAAATTGTGACTTGATGTTAAAATCAGTGCCCTAAGGATGATATACTTCCCATAGGGGAAGGAGCTGCAGCAAGACCTAGTGGGATCCCCACACCAGAAGTCCACAAAGAAAAGCTCATTGACCAGTGAAATTATTGTCCAAGTGGGACTTAGACCCTGGGGTCACATCTCATTCTAAGAGTCTGTAATTCTGATTCCATCTTTGACCTAAAACTCCCTAAAATTGGGAAGAGGCTACCTGAGAAGTAACAAAAGAAATGCCCATTTTTCTATTAGACAAGGAAAGGAGGACCTTTGATGTGAGAACAGGAAATAGAAGGTCTCTGTCCCTTCAGCAGGAAGGAACTAGCCATCTTTCATTTTCAATCATACATAAATGTTTGACACACTTCACCAAGTAGTTGGGAAAGGGGCAAAGGCAATCCCTTTCAACAGAAGGTTTCAAATTGCTGGGCATTTGTGGGATCAGATGGCAAATCATCCTTACTCAGGGAGAGCAGGTTCTGAGATATCTCCAGCATGACATCTTTGTACAGCTTCTGCTATGAATAATCCAAGGAGCACCACCACCACCACCCCCCCCCGACTAAAGAACATAGCAACATCCTTGAATGTCACACATTTCTGAAACACTAAATGGCAATGATCTAGGTGATTGTGTGACATGGGAGACACAGGCACAGAAGTGCTCAGCATCACTTACCCTCATCAGAAATTGTGCTGTGCTATATGAGCAAAGCAGAATTGAAGTATTCTGCACTCATATTGATCTGATCAGACACAATCAGACACGCTAAAACTTGACTCTAGCATAGTGATGTCATTTGGTCCTCTTCAGGAATGAAGGACAACAACCAACCAATCAGTTCCATACAGCATACCATTTACAGAGGAGAAAACAATCCCCATAGAAGGCAACTGACTGTAACTTGGCCAAGGTTGCCCAGGATGAGTGTCAGAACCAACCTGTGAAACTATCATTGGTAAGAATGAATAAGATGATGAGAAAAACACTCTATGTCAGCAACTGGAAGAGAGTTGAGAAATGTCTTCTTGTCAAATACTTGTGCCCCTGTGGAGTCAGAGAGAAAGTGTGACTTATTTGTGATCTTTTAGGCTCCATGAGCATCTGTGGAGAAGACAGAGAGGGAAAGTGATGTAGAACAACTTCTCTATCAAGACTGTCCTGAGTGTTATATTCAAGAAACCCTCTTCAATTGAATTATATAAATAATTTATGATAACCTGGATAGAACAAAGTAGTTTACAAAGAAGATTCTCTGGGATTAACGAAGAGAGGACAAAGGAAAAAAATCTTATGTTGTTTCTTTCCTGAGACTTATTTGATCTAACAAGACAAAGATGGAGACTTTTTTAAAATAAATTTTTACTAATGCCTTTTGTCTCATGTTGCATAGATTTCTTCCATATATGCCTCCTCCCACAGAACTATCTTTTATAAAAAAAAGTTTTTAACTAAAAAGATTTTTACTGCTTAATCACAAGTTATTGTATTGTATAATATAGTCTTGTGTATAGTATATGTTACAATCTTGTCACATCACATTATGTTTCTTCCATGCTTCTCTATATTCCTCAAATTCACTGTTTCTTATGACTCAATAATATTCCATTATTTTCATGTAAAATAGTTTGCTTAATTATTCCCAAACCAATGGGCATCTGTTCCGTTTCCTATTACATTCTACTGTGAAAATTGCAGCTGTAACCCTTTATGGTATAAATGAGGCCTTTCTTTTTTTATAGTAATTTTCTTGGGGTATATGCCTAGCCACAAAATCTCTAAGTCAAAGGGGATTTACTGTTTAGCCACTTGATCTATATAATTCAAAATGGCTTTACAAAATGATTGTGCTGAGTCACAGCTGTACCAAAAGTGAATTACTTGGTTTGTTTTCCTACAATCTTTCCAATATAGACTAGCCCTATCTTCCCTGCTTGTCAATTCAATAGATGTGGGAATGAAACTTTAGTGTTGTTGTAATTTTCATTTCTTGCTGTATTTGGAATTTTCTTTACAGAATTGTTAATTGTTGCAATTCTTTTGAGAACTCTATCCATATCCTTTGAGCCATGAGGTACTGAGGGATGCCTTTTGATCTATTCTGCTGCTATGAGCTGTCTAACAGCCAACATCTTGAATTCCAAAGTCTTATCTGAGAAATTTTTGACAAAGATTTTTTTCCCCAAATGTCTGCTTCCCTTCTTATCCTAGATGCCTTGATTTTGTTTGTGCAAAAGCGTTTCCATTTCATACAATCAAAATGATTCATTTCATTTTATTGCAAATGCTTCTGTTCCTTATCCAATTAAAAATTCATTTCCTCCTTTAGTTGTATAAAGTTATCTGAGGCTCTTCTCAATTTTTTGTCCTATGATCCTTAATATTCAGGTCATATCCATTTATAATTTATTGTGGAATATACTGTCATCTGTTGACAACAATACTATCTACTGCAAAGTGTTCCTTAAAGAAATAAAAAATAATTTAAATTGCCATGTAGGGTTAATAGATGGGCTGTGTCATTATAAGGAAAATGACAGTATTATCAAAGTTAAAGATTTAATGCTACACCAACCAATCCACCAAAGACATGCTTTACAGAGCTAGGTAAAACAATAAATTTCATTTGAAGGAACAAAAGACCTAGAATATCAAGAGAAATAGTGGAAAAACAAAAATAGAGGGGAGGGAAGCATTGTTGACTTCATACTTACAAGACAGAATGGCAGTCATCTAAACATTTGGTTCTAGTTACAAAAAATAGAAATAACCTGTTTAATGCACAGATGAAACAACTAAAATTCAAACATTCCTGTTTCTTCCCAGGGTCCCACCAGCCTTTCATTGTCTTAGGGTCAAAATCTCAGCATTGCCCTGGGCTCCTCACTCTCCTTCACCTCACTGATATCCAATCAGATGATGAAACTTGTTATTTCTATCTTCTCAACATTCATTGTGTCTGATCTTTTCATTCTTTCCTTCTCTCCATCCACACAGCTCTGGTGAGATTAAGTTTAACATGAATGAATGTAAATTCTTGCACTTGGGAATAGACATGCACCTTCCTAAGTAGAAGACAGGAGAAGTGTGACTACACCAAAGTTCACCTGAAATAGATTAGAGAAGACTACAAGCCCAACATGTATCAAGAGTGTTATACTAACATCCCCAAAGCTAGTGCCATCTAAGGCTTCACTATGAGAGATCCAGGACACAAAATCAGGTACCTTGCACTCCTTGTTTGCTCTGGTCAGACCCTCTCTAAACTTTGGTTCTGCAATCTAGATTTTATATTTCAGAAAGATTCTTTGGAAGGGGCAGAGCACATCCCCAGGAGGGTGATAAGGTTGGTGGTGGATTATGACGTTGGGCTATTGAGAATTAGGTTTAGAAGGAAGTTTGGAGCTTTTTTCTTGAGAAAAGGGTTCTGTGAGATGTGAATAACAGCTGTCTTTGAATATCTTAAGGGCAGTCAGAGAGGAAGATTTCTGTGCTTGGCAGAACAAAAAACTATAGGGGGAAGTTAGAAAGAGGGGAAATTAGGTTGGATTGAAAGAAAATCTTCCTGCTCAAGGGAGCTGTTCGAACATGTAATATACACTGCCTATGTTTAAGAAAGGGTGGAGTGTGTGGAAGAATGGACTCTAGGATCAGGCACTGGACCAGACAGTTGATTGCTAATATTACTGTCAAAACTGCCAACATAAAATCTGGTCGAAAGGGCATTGTATCCTAAGAAAGAGGGAATGGCGGGGACTTAGGAAGATTTGTATGAATTGAGGAAGGCTGAAGTAAGCAGGACCAGAACATTTATACACAGACTATGATAATGTAAAGAAAAATACTTGAGAAACATTTCAGTACTCTGGTCAGGGCTTTCCCCATATAAATTAGTTTGTAATATTGTTGTTTGCCACAAGAGGGAGCATTCAAAAAAAGGGGGGTTATGGGGGGGAGGGCAACATACTGAAGTAAGAGATTGGAGAGGAACAGTCAATAAAACAGTTAAAATACATAAAGAAATGGGCAGAAGGAAGTTCATATGAGGAGAGTGAGAAACAGGCAGTGTTACTACATTTTGTATGTATGTTTAAATGTATATGTGTGTGTGTATAAATATATATTCAAAATAGAGACTGACAGATTCATATCTCTTTCTGCTGTTCTCTCTTTATGGAAATGTTCATGTGTGCTAATGTTTGTCAAGTCTGTGGACTGAAGTCCTCTGGGTCCCAGAGGTCATTCCTTCTGACCTCCAAGCTTCTGTCTTGGGTTAGGCTTGGACCCTTACAGGTTGAGCTCAGAAAGGAGGAGGTTCCCAGGGGAGGAGGACAATCTTTCTTTTTCTCTTGCAGGCAAGTTACTGACTTTCTCTATAAGAACCTGAAATGGCTAAGAGACCAAGGAGGGTAAAAGCCTCAAGCCTTTCCATCAGGGGAGAGACTCCTATCAAAGCAACTTTGAAAATGTAAAAGGTCTGAACAGATTTCTACCTCCATTGCCTTTGCCCTTCCAATCTCTCCCATCTCAGCCTCACCCCCCACAAAAAGGACCCTGTGTCTAGACCTGGAATTTCTCCATCTTTTTTGCATCATGGATTCCTTTGACAAACTGGTGAAACCTTTGAGCCCCTTCTCAGAATAATGTTTTTAAATGCAAAAATTACAAAGGAAACTAATTGTTTTATAATAAATTTATCTAAATATTTTTAAAATGAAGGGCATGAACCCCTTGTTAAGAACCTTTGATCTAGAAACCTGACCGATCACTGAATCAAGGAGAAAGGAAGGGAAGGTTAAGGATGGGAAGGGCCTTGGGATATGTAGCTCTGGGAATGGTCATAGCCAGGTTGGATCTTAGAGACAAAATCTCTGTTGAGAATAAGGGAATTGGAGAGAGGATGGAGAGCAGTCTGATGGGACTGGAGCAGGGAGGGATACTAGAGAGAACCCAGGATGAGGATAAAGGGTCCAAAGTAAGCAGGAGACTGGAAGAGAAATCCTGGGTCCTGGTACATAAATGAAGTCTGTGAAAGAAGTTGAGTGAGGGAGATAGGACATCTGGGCTAGGAAAGCAGACATGTCATCTTCAATGGATAGTGGGGTGGGTAAGACACCCTGGGCACTGTAACAGTGCTAAGGGGCTCTACTACCTTAGAGGGATACAGGTAAGATTTGTATAGGATGTTCTAGAGTGAAACATGGGTCAAATATGCTAACTAGGAGTTTTGGGGTGGGATTAGGGAGTGGTTAAGGAGTGGTCAGTTCTTAAAGGAACATGCATTTTTGGTATCTACTGTGCAGGTATTTTACCTGGGCTGTATCAGGACAGGAAGGGGGCAAAGAGCTGGGGTTGTAGCATACCTGGGTTTCGGTTGATGGAAGAGGGTGGTAAGGAGGTAGGGGGAAGCAGACACCTGGTAAGAGTGATGGACCTGAGAACAGGGAGGAAACAGGCCTGAATCCCTTTTGTGGGGAGTAGGTGGATGGGATGCCCAGTTTCTAAGGATGTAGAGGGGACAGGATGAAGGCACGATGCCTGAATCCAGACAATGGAGGGGGGAAAGATCACCCGGAGGTCAGACAGGAGGAAGACAGAGGAGAAGAGAGCTCATAGAGGCAGGCGGGAGCTGAAGCTAGGGCTCAGACCTGGAGGCAAGCCAGGATCTCCATCCTGTTTGGAACTCCATCTTGGATCAGCTGGAGATAAGCTCCCCCTCCCAGCCACAAAGTATTTTTGTAGGAGGTGGTCAGGGCTGCACTTGCAAAGGCAAGGCCTCACTAGTCAGTCACTGAGGGGGGAGTCCACCTCTGTCTCAGCACCCCATGCCCTCCTCAAGCCCCACTCCAGTTGTACCTCCTCTGAGGTCATTAAGTACTGCTTGCCTCCAATCCAACCTCTTGATGAGGTGTTTGGGTCCCAATTCTAAATTCACATTTCTCTTTAAAAATCACATTTCTCCCTAACCTCAAAATGCTATCTCAGGCAGTTTTTCTCCAACCCAAGGACACAGCCTACCCCAGCAACAACCGTTATTCCCCTTACTGATATAGCAGCCATCTGCACCTGTAGAATTTATTAGCTTGAATCAACTGTGTACTGGCTGAACGGGCTGTGCACTGGGTCATAACAACATTTACTACTCACTGACCAATCATATGCATCGTAGACTTGGACATATGTACACCCCCTTACATTCTCTCACAAGACATTGATGAGAGCAACCAGCTGTTTCTGAGCCAAACCTGACTGGTGGTTGACTTAGTGACATTTCAAGCCTGAAGCCACACCTCTGGGTAAGCCTTCCTTGGACTATTTTCTGATGAACTTTGGGTAAAATACCTGCACAGTAGATACCAAAAGTGCATATTCCTTTAAGAACTGACCACTCCTTATCCACTCCCTAATCCCACCCCAAAACTCCTAGCTAGCATATTTGACCCATGTTTCACTCTAGAACATCCTATACAAATCTTAACTATATCCCTCTAAGGTAGTAGGTTCCCTAGGAACGCTTGCCCACTGAAAAGCATAATAAATCTTTACCTTGACTTCAATAATGCTTGGGTCCGTGAATTCTTCTCCGGGCCACCTGCCCCTGATACACTGGTCTTTGTGGGGATTTCACACTCCCCCTTGCAGCCCTTATTACTCTCAGTACTAAAATGAAGGGTCCCAAGTCGAAGCACTTGCTTCAAGGTTCATTCCCTGCTGCCTCTCCCTGACCTCTGGGGTCCAAAGCTCAAGTCTCTGCTTTCCTCTCAGCCTCACACTCTACCCTTAGACTTCTAGAAATTAGTGGACATGGAAATGACCCCCATCACCCCTGGATCTTCCAAGCCACAAAGCTCAACCCCAGGAACTCCATCTCCACTCTACCTGGCCCAGCACCCCTGGGGCTGGTCATCTCTTTGAATTAACTATCCCCATCATACCACCACCTCCCTTCTTCCTACTTTGAAAGTCAGACCTTCCTGCCTGTAATTGAATGTTCTGACCTTCTATATTTTTCCTTGCCCCACTCCTCCCAAGCCAAGGTCTCCCATTACATCCTGGGCCATCTCCAGTTGCCCTGATTGATATCTGGCCACTGGACCCACATAGCTCTGGTGGAGAAAGTGAGGCTGATGACTTTGCACAGCCCTCTCTCACTCGAATCAAAGTCAAATGCAAGGCAGGTCATCATCTCCCTGATGTCATGGTCCTCTTGAATAATGAAAGACAAACCACAACCTCAACCTCACATCCCTCCATGGTCTCCCAGCCATTCCCACTACTCAGGTGGGGAATCCTACCCTTTCTGCCCAGTGTGAACTCTAGTTTTGCCCACGTCAAATCTACACCCTCCTCCATCTAAGAATCCCTTGACCTGTCTTCATTCCTTGTTTGCAAATCCTAACTCTCAAGAGGCCCTTTCTCCTGCACAGATATCTTGTTATTCTTCCATGAGGGATGCTGTTGCTGGATGACACCTTGATCCATGGAAGGTGTTATAGCATATCTTACAAACCTTATCTCCTCTAGCCTCAGAGAGTAGCCACCCTCCCTGACCCCTCCACCCCACCAAGAAGACAATCTGAATGAATAAAAACCACTTATTAAGCCTTTCCTCTGTGTGAATAATTGTGTCAGATACTAAGGATACAAATGCACAAGAACAGATAGTCCCTGGCCTCATCAAAGCTTCCATCTAATTAGAGAAAATACTTAGGAGGAAGTTGTTATCAAAGAAAGGTGTCTTAGATTGGGAAATCAAAGTGATGGGGTCTACAACACTATAATTATTCATTGGAACATCCCTTTCAAGACTAACACTTTGGGTGTAATTTTAGTTCCTAGAATTAGAGATGGAAAGGAATAATTCTCAGGATGGTACTAAGATGGGCAGAGACTAACAGCTGGAGGTGTGAGTTTGGCTGGTTATGGAGAATTCTCCCCAATCAGAGGAGTGGGAGCCATGCATGAGAACTGGATAGTTGAGTCTAAGGCAGTAAGAAAGACCATTTCTTGCTCTTAGCAGGTCACTCAGACTATGAGGGGCATGTCCCTTCCCCCAAACACAGACCCAGAGACAAATACAGACAAAACATACCGTGCCTGCTTTGGCACAATGTGTGAATCAACATTTGGGTGCCTTGGAGATGACGATGTCTGACTGCTTCTAGCCATGTAGTGGTTCACCGTTGAAAGAGTTTGGCATTTTCCTGTGAGGTGGCAATCTTGCCTGGTGCCTTTATCATCTCCCTAGGTCATAACAGCAGCATTAAAATGTAGTTCACAGGGGAGAGCTTGTGATTGGTTGAGCATCTCTTGGTTTAGATTCTCCAGGTGAGGGAGCCAAGATGGCGGAGTAGAAAGACTCACATTTGCTAGCTCCGAACACACAGCCCATAGATTTCCTGTAAAAAGAACTCCTGACAAATTCTGGAACAGTGGAAGCCGCACAGCAACACAGTGAAGGAGATTTCCATTGCAGAGAGCCCTGAAAAACCGACCGCAAAGGTACCCTGGATGGGAGCAGAGCCCTGCCCTGCGGAGCGCTCCCCTCCCCCTGCTCTGGCCACACCGCACTGAGAGGAGCGAGCAGAGCCAAGCAGGCATCAGGAACCTGAATCTCCGGCGGCTGCAAAGGTCCCTCCACCCACAGATGCACAGGTCAGGGAGAGAGACGGGCTGAGAGCGGAGTGGGGTATCTCTGGGACTCGGACCCCCTCAGGAGGCTGCAACCGTGGCAGAGGCAGAGGCAGCTCAGCCAGAGACTCCCAGAGCAGGCAGGAGCTCCACCCCAGCTCCATTACAAAAGATCTCTGCATAAACCCCCTGAGGGAACTGAGCCTGAGAGGCAGCCCTGCCCCCACCTGAGAACCAGCAGATAAGCCCCCATTGAAGAGCAGTCAGGCCTGCCGCCAAAAGCCTTGAGGCTGGGGAGCAGCATTTGAATCTCAGACCCCAAGCACTAGCTGGGCAGACCTAGGCCTGGGGTGGAGAGGACTCTCAGAAGTCAAGTAACTGGCTGGGAAAATGCCTAGAAAAGGGAAAAAAACTAAGACCATAGATGGTTATTTTCTTGAGAAGATGATTCCTCCATTCCTCTCTGATGACGACGAAGAGATATG
>CM053771.1:6734497-6754480 GCA_028658325.1 Potorous gilbertii | reverse complement strand
ATCCCAAATATCTGAAATAGATACCCCATGGGCTCAGGCCATGGAGGAGCTCAAAAAGGATTTTGAAAATCAAGTCAGACAGGTGGAGGAAAAACTGGGAAAAGAAATGAGAGAGATGCAAGAAAAGCATAGATTCTCCAGGTGATAATATGTGAATTTCATGAAGGGTGAGGAAAGATGCATCTTCCTCCACCTCCAAAATCACCACATGGTAGCTTCTGCTAGGGCCTACAGACAGGCACAATAGCTTTGGACCTCTAGCTTCCTTTGCCACTCTAAGGGGGACTAGAATATGCAGAGAGTGCCACTGATGGTTTCATTCCACATGGAGGGGACTGGGAAGACTCTCTGAGGGAGTCATGAAGATCTAAGATGGAAATACAATTTACAGAGAAAGAAATTGATGCACAAAGAAAGTAATTAATTTATAATTATTTATACATATTTATAATATAGCCAACTGCACCCCTAACCCCCTACAGCTTATACAGCACTAGTCTCCTAGTCTCCTAGTCTCAATCCACCACAGGACAGTGACCAGATCCCATGTCTCCAGTGCAGCACCAGGCCCCCTGCAGACCCAGCACAGAACCAGATGAGCAGCCTGGCCTCTTGTAGCTCCTGCACAGTACCAAGTGAGTGGCCAGGGCCCCAGCAAAACCTGTACAACACCAGGCAAGTAGCCAGGGTCTGCAGCCCCTGCAGAACTCAATTTGTAAAATAACAAAATTGGCTGGAAAAAATGAACCAATCTTCCTCTCCCAAAAAAAGAAACCTGACCATATGATGTTAGGAAAAATCAAAACACAAACTTAGAAGAGGACAACAATGTCAAAAGGCAAATCTCATAGAAAAATGAGAACTAATCTCAGGCCAAAAAAGAACTTTCGGAAGAGCTCAAAAATTATTTTAAAAATACAATAAAAAAGTGAAAAAAAATTGAGAAAAGAAATGACAGTGATGCAAGAAATCACAAAGAAAAGGGTATACAGCATGATAAGGGAAGCACCAAAAAATGGGGAAAGAAGTATCAATATTTACTAAAGAAAACAACTCCTTAAAAAGAAGAATTAGCCAAGTGAAAAAGAAGGTAAAAGATCTAACTGAAGAAAATAACTCCTTAAAAATTAGAGCAGACAAATGGAAACTATGGACTCCATGAGATATCAAAGATCAATCAAACCAAATCAAAAGAATGAAAAAATAGAAAAAATGTGAAATATCTCATTGAAAAAAACAACTGACCTGGAAAATAAATCCAAAAGACTTGATTTAAGAATTATTAGACTACCAAAAAGCCATGATCAAAGAAGAACCTGGACACGGAAACCACCCTGGTATTCTTGAACCAGAGGGTAAAATAGACACTGAAAGAATTCAACAACCATGTGCCAAAAGAGATCCCAAAATGAAAACTCCCATGAACGGTATAGCCAAATTCCAGAATTCCCGGATCATGAAGAAAATCTTGCAAACAACTAGAAAGAAAAAATTCAAACAGTGTGGAACCACCATCAGGATTACACAGAACTTAGTAGCTTCTACATTAGAGGATTGGATGTGCTATGATAAATGGACTATGATATTCTGGAAGGTAATGGAGTTAGAATTACAACCAAAAATCACCTACTCAACAAAACTGAGCATAATCCTTCAAGGGGAAAATGGATAGTCAATGAAATAAAGGACTTTCAAGCTTTCCTGATGAAAAGACCAGAGTTGAACCAAAAAAAAAAAATACTTTCAAATACAAGACTCAACAAAAACATAAAAAAAGTAAAGAGGAAAGAGAAAACATAAGGGATTCAATAAGCCTAAATTGTTTGTATCCCTAAACAGGAAGATGATACTTATAACTGTTAGGATCTGTATCACTATTAGTGCAGTTAGTATACACAGACAGAGGATGAGGAGATAAGGTGACTCTGATGGGAATGATACAAAAAAAAAAGTTAAGAAGTGAGAAAGAGGATTACAGTGGGCAGAAGAAATGGAGAGGTAGAATGAGTAAATTCACATGAAGAGGCACAAAAGACCTACTACAGTGGAGAGGAGGATGGGGATGGGGGTGGGTGGTAGGCATCACCTGAACTTTACTCTCATTAGAATTAGCTCAAAGAAGGAATAACATATGCAATCAGTTGGGTATAGAAATACTTAAGTAACCGCATCTTAGAAAAAAAGAAATTGAACAAACCATCGAGGAACTCCCTAAGGAAAAATCCTCAGGGCCAGATTTATTCACAAACTAATTCTATCAAATCTTTAAAGAACAACTAAGTACAATATGATAGGAACTATTTAGAAAATAGGTGAAAGAGCCCCACCAAATTCCTTTTATGACATAAATATGGTGCTGATACTGAAATTGGAAGAACTAAAACAGAGAAAGAATGCTACCAAATACTTTCCCTAGTTAATATAGATGAATTTTAAATAAAATACCAGCAAAGAGATTACAGCAATATATTACAAGGATCATACAATATGACCAGGCAGGATTTATAGCAGAAATACAGGACTGGTTCAAAATTAGGAAAATTGTCAGTGTAATTGACCATGTCAATAACAAAACCTATGATTATTTCAAAAGATGCAAAAAAGGCTTTTGACAAAATATATCACTCATTTCTATTAAAAACATTAGAAAGTATAGGAGTAAATGAAGCTTTCCTTAAAATGATAAGTAGTATCTATCTAAAACCAACAGCAAGCATTATCTGTAATAGGGATAAGCTAGAATTCTTTCTGAAAAGAACAAGAGTGAAGCAAGGATGCCTGTTACGACCACTATCTTTCAATAATATCATACTAGAAATGCTGGCTATAGCAATAAGACAAGAAAAATAAACTGAAGGAAAAACAAAATGACCACTCTTTTCAGATGATATGATTGCATTCTTAGAGAATCCTAGGGAATAAACTGAAAAACTAATTGAAATAATCAACAACTTAAGCAAAGTTGCAGAATATAAAATAAACCCATATAAATCATCAACATTTCTATGTACAACCAACAAAGCCCAGTTGCAAAAGATAGAAAGAAAAATTCCATTTAAAATAACTATGGACAATATAAAATACTGACAAGACAAACTCAGGAACTCTATGAACACAATTGCAAAGGACTTCTCTCACAAATAAAGTCACATCTAAACAACTTTTAAAATATCAATTTCTCACAGATAGTCTGAGCCAATATAATAAAAGTGACAATTTTATCTAAATTAATTTATGTATTCAGTACCACCCCAACCCACCAAAAAATTATTTTATAAAACTGGAAAAAATAATAACAAAGTTCATCTGAAAGAACAAAAGGTCAAGAATATAAAGGAAATTAAATTTTAAAAATACAAAGGAAGGTGACTGAGAGGTGCCAAGTTGCAAACTATTCCAACCCTCTCACCATGACCAGTAAATTAGGGAGCAAGTGAAAATGCAACTAGTGCTGGAAAGGGTGGCCAGGCATATCTTATCAGGAAGGAGCCATATCTCAGTTAGTGCAAGGAGTGAGAAAGGAAATGTTTTAAAAATGAAAGCTGGTTTTTTACTTTAGGAACAGGCATTCCAGAGAGCACCGTGGAAGAGTGGATAACTTTAGAGTGAGAGGTTGGAGGAGAATAGGTTGCAGGGGATGAGAATCAGAACGTAGTCAGTGAGAGAAGATTGCTCCTGCCATAGCAGCTGGGGTCTCATAATAATTAGGGCAGAGAGGGTATGGCAGAAGTATGTTAATCACTGAATAACGAATTTAGGCATATTATCCTTCTCCTTAGGGGTTTGCCTCAGGGCAGAGTTGCTCCTAGAACATCAAGCAGCTTGTGTAGCTGCAAAGGGAGGTTGAAGGTCAAGGATCTTCAGGAAAATAATGAAAAAAGTAGGAAAGAAGCAGCTCCAGCAGTATCAGATTTCAAAATATTCCACAAAGCAGTCATCATCAAAATGATTTGTTTTTTAAAAGAGGTTGATTAGTAGAATACATTAGTTATGTAACACACAAAGCAAACGAACAGTATCAGTGTAGTGTTGTGATGGAATTCAATTTGAGGTTGATCCTCAGGGTTATTGCCAGTCTTGGTGTGTCCATAAGGATGGGGTCAGTAAGCAAGAGTCAGGAGTTGATGCAAAAAAAAAAGTCTAGAGGCGAAAGCATCTAGTGTAAACATAAGGTTAAAAAAAACACATTCTTTTATACACTGCTTTTAGACAGCACTCCGCAACATTAGGAAGAATTATTTAAACCAGAGTAAAGGTCAATTTTCACATCAGCTGGATATCAGGAAGGCCTTCATGCAGTGTATCTCAAGGATATACTTCCAGAACAAGATACCCTACCCCGCTTAAGGAACAGGATTGTCATTTTTCAACTTATGGAATGTAAAATAACAAGTTTTTCCACAATGATGATATACAATCTTGTATTTTTTCAATGCTCAATGAAGGCAAAGACCACAGCTACTGGAATGATGATTCTCTATTTGACACCAACTGTTGGAAAACTGGATAGAAATCTGGTGCAAATTAGATTTAGACCAATGTGTCACACCATCTACCAAGATAAGTTCCAAATGGTAGTATGACGTATCCTGGTGATGGGGTTCAGACTCTGGGAGCCTCCTTGAGCTCCCCTTGAATCTTTCCACTTAATCTGGGCTTTCTTAGTCAAATCTAATCTTCCCATTTGTTCCGGCCGGCCGTCTCCAGAAGCCCATGAATTTTTCGTTATCTCTGTGCCCAGGTCTCTGTTACACTCCCCATCTTTTGATCCTATTACCAGTCACTCCCATCAGGATCCTCCTTGGGTTTGATCTGTCAAGACCATAGGACCCCAGACTATCTGACAACACATGCTTCTGGCCCAGACCCACCACTGTCTGATATCTCCTGATTGCCTCCAGCTGCTTGCAAGCCTTGACCAGTCACCCCAGTCCCATTGAGGTCCTCCTTGGTCTTCTCAAGACCCTCCCTAAACTCCTCTTCCCATCACCCTAGACTACCAGACCACCCCTAGATCCCTCCTACAGTCATTTCTGTATTTAAGTTCCATCTTGCCTCCATCAAGGCACTCAGATTTAATCCAGTTCAAACTGCCTAGCTGAGATTCTATCTGGCCCACTTGTTAACACAAGCATTACAATTGCTTAAGTTCCTTAAGAGTCAGCCCAATACGGTGACTGAGCACTCCTAGCTTCCCAGCAGGCAGCTTCATCCCTATACAGGAGGGGAAGGAGGAGGGAGGGAGCTTTGTCAGCCCACATCCATTTATGCGGCCCATGATTCACAGAGACTGTTGGATGAGGCACTGTTATTGTGTTTCGTGAGCAAGGGACCGCCCAGGTGTGGAGGAGAGGGGCAGATGCAGCGCAGAGGACAGAGGAGCCCTGGGAGAGGACAAGTATGCAATGTAGGGAGGCAATAGGAGAGGGCAAGTGTGCCACGCTGGGAGGGGACCAACAAAAGAGGTAGAGTTTGCAATGTAGAGAGGTGACCAGTAGGAGAGGGCAGATGTGCATTGGGGGAGGGAGTTGTGGCATGCTTGTATGCTTGTGGGAGGCTTTGTGCGGGGGGAGGGAAGGTTTGTGGACTCTGCAGTTCTGCAGACTTCCCCACCACCCCTTACACAGAGTTGTACCTGGTCTCAATCCCTCCTGCTCTTATAGGGGAACCATGGTCCCCAGTCTCAAAGAACAAAAATGGGTTAGGAGAGAGATGCTGGGGCGGGGGCGCTGACAGTGCAGGCCAGCTCCTACCACCTTTGGACCAGAGAAGTGGGTATGCTTTGGCACCATACAAGAGAGAAACTCTTGGGCTATTCTGCAACCAGGGAGTCAATGGAAGGGCATCTGTGGGTAACATTCCCTTCTCACCTCACCTGCTCCATCTGTGGGTAACACTTCCTTCTCACCTCACCTGCTGCATCTGCAGGTAACACTCCCTTCTCATCTCACCTGCTACGTCTGTGGGTAACACTTCCTTCTCACCTCACCTGCTGCATCTATGGGTAACACTCCCTTCTCACCTCACCTGCTCCATCTATGGGTAACACTCCCTTCTCACCTCACCTGCTGCATCTGCGGGTAACATTCCCTTCTCGTCTCACCTGCTGCGTCTGTGGGTAACACTCCCTTCTCACCTCACCTGCTGCGTCTGTGGGTAACACTCCCTTCTCACCTCACCTGCTGCATCTGTGGGTAACACTCCCTTCTCACCTCACCTGCTTCATCTATGGGTAACACTCCCTTCTCACCTCACCTGCTGCATCTGCGGGTAACACTCCCTTCTCGTCTCACCTGCTGCGTCTGTGGGTAACACTCCCTTCTCACCTCACCTGCTGTCTTCTCTGCTTCTTCATCTTCATCCTGAGTTGCTTTCTTCAGCACAAGCCCCTTGATTAGTGTCTTTCCCATCCTTGATTCTTAACAGACTGCGACCTTGGGCAGGTGATTTTACTTCTCTAGATCTCAGATCCAAACTCCTCTCTAAAATCAGATTATTACAGTAGATGATCTCTCAGGCTGTTTCCTGCTCTAGATCAATGGCCCTAAAGTGTGGATAGAAAGTCAGCTGAAAGTCGGGATGAGCTGGGTTCGTTTTGATTCATGGCTGTGTCATTTAACCTCAACAAGAAGGGGACACAAACCAAAAAAAGTCAAATATTTTACATGTCAGATGGGGGGGTCCACCCATGTAAGATATATATCTATATGGGTTATTCAAACACATAGACAGTTGGTACACAGACAGCATGAATCAATATTTCTGGCATCTCACCCAAACCTCACCAAGCAATGCTTCAATTCTGCTCTGAGTGGAGCAGAAGGGCCTCTCTGTTGGATATTCTTTCTTCAAATTTTTAACCAGCTCTCAAGAAATTTTGAAATTTTCAGTATGGCATTTGCACATCAGAAATTGGGAGACACTACAGATCAGGGTTTGATTTATCATTCTATTGGTTGCCCTGACTTAAGAAAGCGAGGGAGAGAATGTTAAAAATTACAAGTGTGTCCTGGGTTAAAAAAAAAAAGCTTTTGGAATGACAGTTTTCTTTGTGCTGTTAGGAATGGATGCTCCCTCCATCATCTACACCAATTACTATCACCATGTAGGGCTAAAGCTTTGTAGCAGCTGTCTCTACAGCAATCCAGAGTCATGGATTCACAGCAAGAGAAGTTCCCTAGACTTGTCTTAAAACTCAGGAGATATGTACGCATGTGTGTATGTATGCACAAATATGTGTATATACCATAAGTACACATATATCTGTATATACACACATACACATATATACATATATATATTTAATATTTTGTTATTGTTGGTTCAGTTGTTTCAGTCACGTCCAACTTTTTGTGACTCCATTGGGGGTTTTCTTGGCGGAGATACTGGAGTGGTTTGCCATTTCCTCCTCCAGCTCATTTGATAGAGAAGGAAACTGAGGCAAACAGGATCAAATGACTTGTCCAAGGTCACCAGATAGTAAGTATCTGAGGTAAAATTTGAGCTCATGAAGATGAATCTTCCTAACTCCAGACTAGTACTCTTTCTACTGACTCACTTAGCTGTCCCTAATTAATATTTGACATTTAAAAAAATTATTCTACATGTATATCATTCTCATATTGATATATAAATAATAATCATTGTCCCACATTAAAATATAAATTTTCCCTATATTAATATATAAAATAATAAACCTTCTTAGCAATCTATGTATATATATTGTCAACCACTTACCAAAGGTTTGGTCCAAAGAAACAAACAGAACTGGTTTTCCCCTTACCAAAGGTTTGTCCTAAAAGCAAGCAGAATGGAGTCACCTTTACCAAAGGTTTGTCCAAAGAACAAACAGAATGGGCTTCACCTTACAAAGGTTTGAACAAGGAACAAACAGAATTAGGCTGTACATGTGCTATAACAGGCTTATTTATTGTAATTAAGCCAGAGAATCATGTATGATGGAGTCAAAATAATTCTGAACTCTGAATAGACAAACTGAAGGAGACCCTTTACACAGAGCAATCTCAACTCAGGATGCCTATGTCAACCAAAATTATAGCCTTCATACGTGTTTAACCATAATGTGTGACAGTAATTTCTTATTTGGATAAGTTGTAAATACAATAAGATAAGAGAATGTCAAGGTATTAATTGAATTATGGATTCAGGATGTCTATGTTTCTTTTATCATTAACATGACATAATATAACATAAGAAAAGTCCCATTATTCAAGATAGTGTATGGTTCAAGGCTCCTTGTCCTTGGCAGTCATAAACAGCCTGGTCAGCTTCATCTCACCTTGTAGTTGCTGACACAGGAAGGGGCGTTTTGAGTGCACTTCTGTTATGCCAAACTACATAAGGCATTACGGTAGGTTAAGCTCAGAGTGGGCCAAAAATGTCTTTCTCCTGAAATTCAGGATTTAGGCCTTTCTCAGGTCTTGAGGGTTCAAAATATTCTGGAGAGGAGTTTTATACACACACACACACTCACACACACACACACACACACATATGTGTGTGTATGTGTATACATATAAGTACGTATGTATGTTTATATATAATATATATCATTTCCTGACTCCAGGAGTATTGTCTAATTGCTGTTATATTTGTGTCTGTGTGGTATGTATGTAGGTATGTATATATATATATATATATATGTACATATATACAAAATCTACATATATGTATATGTGTAAATATATAACTACCTATGTGCATTTATGTAAATATGTAACCTATATGCATGTGTATATATAAATATATAATCTACCTAGATGTGTGATACCTCCACATGTGTATAGATATGACCTACATGTGTCTATATACACATATGTACACATATACATGCATGCACAACCCAAGCACAAATATGAGAACAATTAGATGATACTGCACCTTGAGTCAGGAAACCTTGAGTTCAAATCCAACCCTAGACACTTACCATATTTGTGACTCTAGACAAGTCACTTACCCTCTCTCTATGTGCCTCATTATCTTCATTAAGGGAGGGAAAAGACTGGAACTTGAGTCCAACAAGCAGGTTAATGCACTAATCTAGGTAAAAACTGATTCGACCCTGGACTAGTATGGAAGATGTGGTAAGATGGCGGTAAGCTTGACAAAACTTGGTGATTGATTGGATGTTAGAAAGAAGCAAGAGATAAAAATCACTCCAAGTTGCCAACCTGGATGATTGAGGAAAGGTTTCTTTATTCTTTATGTAAACAGAGACAATAAGCACCTACCTTCCAGCATTATTGTGAGCCTAAAAGGAAGCAATATTTATAGAGTCCTTGAAAAGCCTTGGCTACAAACATGCTATTGTTATCATAAACTATATGAAAATATTGCATATACAAATGCAGCAATATACACAGTTATTAACATTTTAACTCAAAACCACATTTCAACAACAAAAGCTATAAAATACAGAGTAAAAAATAACTGTATACAAAAATGTATAAACTATTCCCCCCTAAAGCTACAATTGGTTAGGAGAGGGTGATTCTCTCCCAAATTTGCCTGGTTTATCTATCATATATAGGAAATAAGAAAGGAAGAAAGGTTTTAATTGAGAACCTACTAAGCACCAAGCACTGTGCTAAACTCTTTACAAATATTTGATCCCCTCAACAGCCCTCCGAAGTATATGACAGTATTACCTTATTTTACAGCTGAGGAAACTGAGGCAGACAGGGATTAATTTACTTTCCCAGAATCACATTGCAAGTGTCTGAGGCTGGATTCGAACTCAAGTTTTCCTGACTCCAGATGGGATACTTTACAAGTCTAACAATTTTCTTGCTATTTTTCACACTCTTGTCCTTAGTTTCTAAGTTGTTCAATTACCAATGTCATATAATGGTAACTCTGTTCTTAGATAATTTAAGCAGTTTATCACAAATCCCTCTCAATGTAAATGGCTTTTATTTACAACTAATGTATCAGGGTAACATGGACTCACTTCATAGTTCAGCTCTCCCATGTCTTTCGAACTTTTATTCCTCTCCCAATGAACAACCTGGTGCAGCAAGGTGATGTAATGGATAGAGCACCAGACCTGGAGTTGGAAGGACCTGAGTTCAAATCCATCCACAAACACCAGCTACGTGACCCTGGACAAATCATTTAACCCTATTTGCCTTATTTTCCTCATCTATAAAATGAACTGGAGAAGGAAATGGCAAATCACTTCAGTATCTCTGCCAAGAAAAACCCAATGAGGGTTAAGAAGAATCAGATATGACTGAAAAACAAAAAAGGGAGCAACCTGAGTCTCTAGTAGCTACTAAAATGCAGTTAAATTAGATGAAATGAGAAAAAGCACTTATTAAGTGTTTCATTTGTGTTAAAGGTTGGGAATATAAACGCAGATGGAAAGAGTCACAAACCCTGCTTTTAAGGGCTTACATACTAATGGAGGAAGGCAACACATTGTACAATGTAGGGAGGAGGCAAGTGAAATCTATTCATTGTTTGAATTCATTTTTTGTTATCTCTTTGGGGTTTTCTCAATAAATCATATTGTAGTCAAAAAGTAGTAAATTTTGCTTCCTCTTTGCCTATGCTTAATCCATCACTTTCTCTTTCTTATGTTACTGGTACACATAGCATGTCTACCTCTATGCTAAATAGAAGAAGAAATAGTGAGCATCCTAGATTTACCCCTGATTTTATTGGAAAAGCCTCTAAATTTTCTCCATTACATATGCTTGGTCCTGGGTTTACATAGATATTATTTACTATATCAAGAAAAGTTTTGCTTAGTTCTTTCCTTTCTAGAGTTTTTAATAGAAACAAGTTCTGGACTTTGTCAAAAACCTTTTCAGCATCTTCTGATATAGTCATGTAGTTTTATAATTTATATTTATTTTTTATAATATAATATATTTATTATATATATATTATATATATAATTTATATTTATTTATATTATATAATTATATTTATTTATATTATATATATTAGATTTCCTTTTGTTGATATAACCCTAAATTCCTGTTATAACCCAAAGCAGATCATAATTTATATTCTTTCTAATATGTTTTAAAGCCTACTTTCTAAGACTTCATTTAAATTTTTTGAGTGTTCATTGAGGATACTAGCTATTGAGGATAATATAGCTTTTTTTCTCTCCCTAATATAGATATCAAAACTATATTTTTATCATAGAGATTGGAAGAGTTCTTAGTTTCCATATTATTATAAATTTATTTAATATTGAAATTAATTTTTTTTCCATGTCTGATAGAATTCACATATAAATACATCTGGTCCTGGAGTTTTGGGGGGGCAGTTTATTTGTGTCTTGTTGGATTTCTTTTTTTGATATTGGATTATTTAATTAGCCTTTTTTTGTTAATCTGAGTATTTTCTTTTTTAAAATATTTAATTAATTTATTTGTTTTCAGTTTTCAACAATCACTTCCATAGGTTTTAAATTTTCTCCTCCTCCTTCCCTGAGATGGCATGCAATCTTATATGGGCTCTACACATACATTCTTGTTAAACACATTTTCACATTAGTCATGTTGCACAGATGAATTAAGATGAATGAAAGAAACCATGAGGAAAAAAACAAAACTAAATTTAACAAGAGAAAATAGTCTGCTTCATTCTGTGCTCCAATTCCATAGTTCTTTCTCTGGATGTGGATGACATTTTGCCTCAAAAATCCTTTCAGAATATTTTAAGTCGTTGAATTACTGTGAATGGCTAAATCTATCAGAACAGTTCTTGCACACTGTGGTTGTTACAAAATTTATCAGTTTTGTGGCAATATAACAGACCAAACAGTTTTTAATAATTTCCTTTATTTCCCTTTAATTGTTGTAAATTCTTTTTTATATTTAATATGAGCAATTTGGTTTTCCTTTCATTTTTTAATCATATTAGCTAAATTTTTCTCTTATAAGTTATGTGTGTGTATCCTAGTTTTATTTATCAATTCAATAGCCATTGGCTTTTAGATTTGTGTTTTATTTATTTAATTTTTAGAGTTTTTTGCTTAGTTTGGAGGGTTGAGGTTTTTTTTTTAAGTTTTTTATTGCATGGCCAATTTATTAATTTGATCATTCTCTCTTTTGTTGATTAAAGCAGCTGGAGAGAGAAATTTTACCCTTAGAACTGCTATAGACACATCCCATAAGATTTGGTTATATTGTCTCATTTGTCATTTTTCTTTAATGAAATGATCTATTGCTTCCATCATTTGCTTTTTGATTTACCAGTTCTTCAAAATTATGTTATTTAGTCTCCAAATATTTTTAATTTTTCCTTTAAGTCTAATCAAGACGTTTATTAAGTACCTAGTGTGTACCAGGTGATGTGTAGTAAGAGGTAGGGATACAAAGGAAGGCACAAGCAATCTCTGTCCTCGTGGTGCTCACAATTTAATGTGGGAGGCAATATGCAAATAACTATATACAAACAAGATATATACAGGATAAATTGGAGGCAATCTCAGAGGGAAGACTCTAGCATTAAAGGGAACCAGGAAAGGCTTCTTGCAGAAGTTAATCAAGTTGATTCTGTTTTGCTATTGATTTCATTCTGCATCACTGCCAACATTTTTGTAACTGCCCAAGTATAATAGCAATTTAAATGGAAAGAGCTTTCCATTCATTAATAGGCCCATGTGACCTACTTAAATCACCTGGAAGCCAAAGTCACATATGATGGGAACAGCTTGCTGAATGGGTGGAACAGGAAGGGTGGAGTAGAACCTGGAGGAAGTAAGTGAGAGTGGTCACTGGAGGAGAGAAGACTCAGACCAGCAGGCTCAGCAGGGCTCCTGAGTGTTTGTTTGTGGGAAGTCCCTGGAAGTGGGCGGGGGGAGGGGGGAAGGGTTGGGAATGCCTTTGGCCCTAGCCTAGTATATTGATTTCTTGACTACTATGATGGATTTGACTTTCTGGTTCTGGGATTTGGCTTTCTGCTGTCTGAATAAATTTTTGTCTTTTGCCTTTTATATGAGAGTTTTTTATAGTGTGCAATTGAGAACCATACCAACATATTCATAGTCATTCTCAGTGCTGTGAATATTGCCTGGGTGGTACACCAAATTATATTTCATTTGTCTCAGAGTTAAGTTTGGAAAATTCTGCTTTTCTGTAAATCACTCATGGTCTCTGACTTAAATTTTAGAAGTTCAGCTCTCCTGCTAATCACTCTTCTCCTCTTGAGTCAAGGAAAGCTGTTACCATTGAACGATGCAGGCAGTTGCCAGGGAACTGGAAAGTGTATACAAGGAAAAATAAGTCAATAAAACTGTTATACACAGAGTCCCTGTTGGTTGAGATTATAGAGATTTACGGCTGGCTACAATTTTTTGATTTTCACTAAATCATCTCCTTCATATAATGGCTTTCTCATAATCATTACATCCCAGCAATTCACTCTGTTTCACTTGCTAAGTCCTGCCATTCCAGAGAAGAGCTTTCCCACATTCATTACATATACAGGGTTTCATTCTATTATGAATCCTTTGATGAATAAAATAAATGGTGGCCTGTGGCATAAACATCTGAGATGATTCATATATTGAGGATGCTTTATGAGTTATCATTTACTGGGAGGCAGAAAAAAGCAATTTATTTTCTGTCAATTTCCTGAAGACAACATTTGTTATCTAAGTTCTAGTACGATAAAGGTTTCTGAAAATTAGGACAGCTACATCATCATATCTCTCATAGATAAGGAGATAACTTGAAGTTAAAATTATATGCCTTGGTATATGAACTGTTGCTCAGTGAAGGGAACAGAGCTAGGAGAACATTATGCACAGTAACTGCCACAGGACTGTTTTTAATAGATTTAGCCCTCTGCAGCAATGCAAGGACCTAAAACATTTCCGAAGGACTCATGATGCAAAATGCCATCCAGAGAAAGAACTATGGAGTCAGAATGCAGAATGAAGCAGACTATTTTCTCCTTTGTTATGTTTTGTTTTTCTCGTGGTTTCTCCAATTCATTTTGATTCTTCTATGCAACATGACTAATGTTAAAGTGTGTTTCATAGGAATGTATGTGTAGAACCCGTATAAGATTGCATGCCCTCTTGGGGAAGGAGGGGGGAGCTGGGGGAGAAAATTTGGAACTTATGGAAGCGATTGTTGAAAATTAAAAACAAATAGATTAATAAATTTGAAAAAAGAAAAAATATATGCATTGATAAAGGAGTTTCTGAAGTCAAATTATTAAAATAAGCTTGGAATATTTTTAAATATATACAGATGTACATGTCAAGAGGCTTTGACACACCATAAGGTATAATATAATATCCGAATGGAACTTCAGTTGTAATGAGCCAGATTTTTTTCTCAGGGAAGGAATCATGAGTGGGAGGAATAAGTCATATTTGGATAAGAAATATAACTGAAACATTACATCAGTGGAAAAGAGGAAGAAGGAAGGAAGGAGATAAGTATTAAGTGCCTACTATGTGTCAGATACGGTGCTAAATACTTCTACATATATTAAAAGGCACTGCATTCAAAATGATGCAAATGACCAAAAGTGGCATTACTTGACAAGAAGGTCAAGATTTAAAAGAAAATCTATGTTGATGGAACACCTTGACAGCAAATTGTACTGAATATAAAATATTAAACAAAGCAATATTCACCAAAAAAAAAAACCTGGGGATTTTTTAGGAGAGCAGATAGTCAATCTCAAAGATTCCTAGTGAGTGGAGCTGTAAAACCTGAAGGACAAAGTGTCATTAGAATGGAATCTATATCAGGGTATGGTGTCTCTCCAAAGGGGATAACGTCGAATCATTTCAGTTGTGTCTGACTCTTCGTGACCCCATTTGAGGCTTTGGGTGGTTTGCCATTTCCTTCTTCAGTTCATTTTACAGATGAAGAAACTGAGGCAAAAAGGGTTAAGTGGCTTGCCCAGGGCCACACAGCTAGTAAGTGTCTGAGGTCAGATTTGTGTTCAGATCCTCCTGATTCCAGGCTGGGTACTCCATGCACTATGGTTGCACCTTAGCTGTCCCAGGGGATGAAGATCCATCTCATTAGGTTTAGTGATAAGAAGATGCCAATTTGGGTAAAATATTGGAAATAGTTGATCGGATGGAGTGTGTTGGATGGAGTGTGTTTAAGCGGCAACTAATGTCAGTTCCAGAGAATCAATCAATCTGTCTGGGATAACCAGAAGATACTTAGAAGGAAGGCACTAGAATTAAGAGGGGCTTCTGGTAAAAGGTAGGATTTTAATTGGGACTAAAAGGAAACCAGGTAAATTAATTAGTACATAGAGTGGAGGAGAGAAAACATTCCAAGCAATGGGCTCAGTCAGAAAATGGCAGGAGCAGAGAGTTAAAGTGGCCTATTTGTATAATAGCCAGAAGGCCAGTGTTATGGGATTGAGGAGTATGTAGGAAGGGGCCAGATGCTCCCTGAAGAACCATTGCTTGTTCTTGGTGGAGCAATTATGAATTTAAAAAATGCCAGGAACAGGAACCTTGGGCACAATTTGGCCACAATAGCCAGTAAAATGTCCATTCTATTTGGCGCTGTCCAATGTGCAATGTTCTTCTTTCTTTCTTTTGTCTTTGTTCTAAACCTGAGCAAGTTAATAACCAGAGACCTAAGCTCTCATTCAGTAGACTTGGCTTGTTCTGGTAAATGGTGCCATATTCTCAGAGGTTTCTTTATCATTGAAGCTAGACAGGGCATTAAAAGTCTTCTAGGTCAACTCTCTCATTAGACACATGAAGATTCTGAGAGACAAGTACCTTGATTGGCCAATCTTGCCAGTGGAAGAACTGAGGCTACAACCCAAGGTTCAGTTCTTAAGCCCTATCCTCCTTCAGCACCCAATGATGTAGTTCATTTGGATCAGGTGAGTTGATGTTCAAAGGCAAGTGGGAGATCATTTATTTACCTTGTCCCTACCTGTTCTTCCATTTCTCTTTGACAGAGAAAACAAGTAAAATTTCTGCCTCCCTTCTGTTGACATGTCTCATTCTAGTCACCCCAAAGACTGCTCCCATTCCTTCTTGGATCCTCCTATTTTCCTCAATGTAGCCCAAAACTTCTTTGTGTTCTCCTTAGCTTCCCTTACCTGGGTTCATTCAGAGCATTAACACTAACACTTCAGACACTGTTTTTACAGGACTTTGAGTCTGCTCTAATGGTTTCTCCCTCTCTTACTTTCTGACCTTCATTTGTACTGCTCCTTGTTCAGACAAGAGTTTGGATATGGTTTAGAAATCTATTGACTCCCTGCCCATGATATCTGTTAGTTTAAAAAAAAAAAGTCTTTTGATATTGGGTCTCCCTACCTATCCTGCCTAGGATCGAAGTACATTGACCCCTAGTGGTCCTGACCCCACTGTTTATCAGCATGGAAGATTTGCCCTACTCTGTCTCGAACCTGGGCTGGTTCACTTTTGCTTCATGTTGTCCACCTACCCCCATTTTTCCTATGTGTTCTAGGGGTTTTGTTTCACAATACTGTATACCATGATGCTTTGGGGAAATACATGTCAAGCTTTGGCAGAACTAACTGCACTTTCCTTTATCTCTTTCCTTGAAACACAAAACCATTTATTTTAAGGAGACTAGTGGTCCTGTGTTGCTAGACCTCTGGGCCCAGAATAAACATGCCAGACCATGAGGGGGTAGTCAACAGAACCTGCACTTGGAGTCAGGAAAACTTGAGTTGGAAGCCTGACTCAGATACTTATTCCTTCCCTGTATGACCTGGGCAAGTCATTTAATTTCTTTTGGTCTTTGTTTCCTCATCCATAAAATGGGGACAGTAATAGTACTGTCTATCATACCTGTAGTTGGTGCAAGAGATAGATTATTGGGCCTGGAGTTCAGAAAATTTAAGTTCAAATCTGGGCTTAGGCCTTTAGTAGTTGTACAACCCAGGGGTAAGTCACTTACTCTTAGTAATTGGCAGCTAGGTGGTGCAGTGGATGGAGCACCTGTGCAGGAGTCAGGAGGACCTGAGTTCAAATCTCACCTCAGACACTTGACACTCACTGGCTGTGTGACCTTGGGCAAGTCACTTAACTCCAATTGCCATGTCCTGGGTCATCTCCAGTCATCCTGATTAATATCTGGTCACTGGATTCAGATGGCTCTGCAAGAGAAGTGAGGCTGGTGACCTGCTCTGCCCTCCCTGCCTCAAAACAAAGTCAAGTGTAAGTCATGTCGTTATTTCTCTGATGACACGGTCTTCAGCAATGAAGGATGAACACACACTTCAATTTCTTCAACTATAAAATTTGCATAATAATACCTAAATCCCAGAGATATTGTGATGATCAAATGAGATAACATTTGTAAATGGTGGCACATAGTAGGAACTTTATAAATGGTTATTCCCTTCCCTATGCTGACCCCCCCCACACCACCACCACCACCACCACCTCCCAGGATTGTTGTCAGCATCAAGTGATGTGTATAAAGGGGCTTTATGAGGATACAGAAAGGTCAGGCACAAATAGTCCACACGAATATTTAGAGTTTGCACATCTCACGTTTCTTTTGAGCTCCTGAAATTCTGCTTTGCTCATAGAGGACTACGCTTTCTTTCATATGGCAACTTGAATCAGGAGGCCTGGGCTATAGTCTCAGCTCAACTACAAACTCACTTTGGGACCTCTGGATCTTGGGTTCCCTGATCTGTAAAAGGTGAGACTCACAAGATGTGATCTCCAAGGTCACTTACAGTTGGAGGATTTTAGACTGCTTATGAATTCACAGGATTTCAGACTTGACAGAGGGACTTCAGAGGCCATTCTGCCCAATTTATACATGAACAAGATGACCCTCTATGTCATACTTGAAAAAGTGACCAGTTTTCAGAGTAGAACTTCTAGTGAGAGGTGACTAGAAAATCCCAAGGCAGCTCATTCCCCTCTGGCACAGATCTGAGTATTTTCTTTGCCCCAGTCCCAACTGTACCTCTTTTCAACTTCCATATATGAAACTCCCGTTTCATCTGGTGGGGGCACAGGACACAAATAATTCCTTTTCCTTTAGACAATCTCTCTTATACAAAAAGACTCCTCTTGTCTTCCTTTTGAAGTCTTCTCCAGGTTAACTATTCTAAGTTTATTCATCTGTTGAATTTGGGATCTTACACTTTCCTGGCTGCCTCTCCATCCTCCACCACTCACAGACAGCTCTCTGTCTTATCAAAGTCCTTCCTAAAATGCCATCCCCAGAACTGCATCCCCATAATGCAAATTTAATCTGATTAGGACATTGTATAACAGGGCTTTGTCCTAAACACTCTACCTCTTATAGTAAAACCTGAAACCAAATTATGATTCTTGCTTGTCAATTCTCTATGGACCAGAGGAAATCCATGATTCTAATGAGGGTTAGCGCAACTCCTTGAAGTTCCTAAACAATTGTATTGAAATGATTTTCCTTCAGCCTGGGAAACTTGCTACTAGATTTGAGAAACGGGATTTACCTCCAGAGCAAGAAGGAAGAAAATCATGGAGACATTACCGGAGAGACTCCATGAGGTTGTGCCCCAAAATCACACATTTAGGACATATCTTGTCCAAGAGATGAAGTTATAGAACCATATAGGAGAGCTCATGGGGGAGAATTCAAGGAAATTGCTTTCCAAGGAGAGAGATGCTAAACAATTGACCATTATCCGTAATTGAGCAGGGATGCCATTCCCTTGGGAGTTTTATTCAAAGCATCTTCATAAAAGAATCAAATAATAATAAATACATGAATCTCTCCAGTTCCCACATAACTCTTACCCATTAGAAAATACTATGGATAGAAGAGAAATCCTGTGATTACAAGGAATGTGAAAAATCTTCAGTGGGCATACACACCTTATTGGAATTCCAAGTATTCATACTAGAGGGAAACTGTTAACCTGAAAGTTTGGTTAAAAATGGCAAACAGGTTAAATGCATATTGTAATTCCCTTAAAGTTAGTGGTTACATGACCATGGAGTCAGAAAAACTTTCGACTGACTAATACAAGAATGACCAGGCTTAAATATGTTTTAGGACAATTCAAGGTTGTCTGTGTCCTTCAGATGTATGGTCTCCATGAATGATTAACTACAACATGAGAAAGGAATTTCTTAATTGGATAAGTTCTAAATACAATAAGAGAGTTGGCAAAGTGTAGATTGAAATTACAACTCAGAACATGTGTTTTCTCTATCAATAACATGTCATAACATAGTACTATGTACTATGTAATTACTAGTACTGTGTGCATAGTACAAGATAATAAAAAAAAAGCCCCACTATTCAAGGTAGCGTCTCAGGTTCAGGGTCTCATAAGGGATGCTAAGTCAGCCCCACCTGAACTTACTGACATAGGAAGAGGTATTCTCTGTGTTTACTTCAGAGGATAAAGAGACTGTTAGGTCCAGGCTCTTCTTAATTCAAGTTCTAGCTCTTATTAAAGTCCAAAAAGGATATTAAACATTATCACTACATAAATGTAAAGAATGTAGAAGTTTTTCACCCAGTATTCCTCTTATTCCACACAAAAAATCTGTAATGGAGAGCTCTATGAATGTCGGGATGGTGGAGGAGGTTTCAGCCCTCACTTGACATCAGAGAACTCAAACTGGAGAGAAATCCATTAGAGGGAGGAATGAGGGGGTCTTCACCTTCTTTGCCTCCTGTGTTACCCATGAAAGAATTCAGAATGGGGAGAGAGCCTTTGAGTGGTAGTGATGTGGTGGATATTTCACCTCCGACTCAGCCTTTCCATGGTATCAGAGGATTGAGACTGGAGAAAAGCCCTATAATAATTGAATGAAAGCAGACGGGGGCTCTGGAGACCCTCGCGGGAAACTGTCTGATGGGACAGAGGGGGACCCTGAGGCCATGACTCGGCCAGAAATTCGAACGTCCTGGCTGCTACACTTCATGGGACCTTCCTCCCGGCCGCCACGCCCCGTGGGACCTTTCCCCCGGCCGCCAGCCCCGTGGGACCTTTCTCCCTGCCGCCACGCCC
>CM053771.1:6709377-6726456 GCA_028658325.1 Potorous gilbertii | reverse complement strand
AACACACACAGGCAAGGTAATACCAATTTATGTTACCCAGCCTCAACTGGGCCCTCACTGATGCCAGGAAATCCTTCTATATCTCCTTTATCAACTCACTATCCCACTATCCATGGCAGCTCTTCCAAACCTCTTCTTCCTTCCTCAAACCTCACAATGCTTCCCTTTCTCTTCCCATCGGCTGAAAACCTAGTCTAATATTTTCCAGAAAAAAACAAGGTTTTTCTCCATGAGCTCCTTCTTCTCCCTTCATCCTCTTCTCCTCAGATGCCTTCTGCCCCTCTCTCCTCCTTTCACCCTGTCTCATATGATGAAGTGGCCTTACTCCTATCAAGGCTAATCTGTTCATCCAAATGATGCCATTCCTTCCCATCTCCTCCAATAGATTGCCCGCTCTCTCTGTCATCCCTATTCTTTCACTTATTAATCTTTCCCTCTCTACTGGCTCATTCCTTGCTGCCTACAAACAAGCCCTTTTCATTTATGCAGTATCCAGATTGTGCATTTTTTTCTCCTTGAAGAAAGATTCTATAATACTATAAAAGCATTTCCCATTCTCCCATCATAGCAAACAGTAAATATTCATGCTTTTTTGGATTTTTTTTTCAGATTCCCTTCATCATAAGGCTCTCTGTGGGACCAAGAAGTCAACTCCAAAGCAGGATCTCTGTGCAAAAGAATCCTCTAAGAAAATATTCACAGAAGATGATTCACAGGACTCAAAGCTTAGAAAAATTTTAGGAGTCAATAGCAAGCCTGAGATAGAGAAGAAAAAGCTGGAAAAACAATCTAAGAAGGAAGCACTCAATCACAGCAAAATTGCCAATGAGCCAAGGGCCCATAACTGCAATACATTTGAGAAAAAATGTAGCCCAGTGTCATTACCTACTTCAGGACAGTCAGTTCCAGTGGAAAGAAGCATCCATAAATGTGAAATATCTAGAGAAAACTTCTTCAAACAGCTTTCAGAACTAATTAAACATAGTAGAATCTCCTTTGGGAAGAATATTTCTAAGTATAATAACGATAAGCAAGCTTTCAATAACCATACAGATTCTACTCAAAACCATGAAAGACTTAATGGAGAAAAACTTGGCAAAGATAACAAATGTAGGAATGATGACATGCCCAGAAAGCAATGCACTGAATATCAGAGAAGCCATACTAAAGAAAAATGCAATAGATGTAACGAATGTGGGAAAACCTTCACGCGAAGCACAGGACTTTCTGAACATAAGAAAATTCATAATGGAGAAAAACCCTTTGAGTGTGATGAATGTGGGAGAACCTTCACAGCAAAGGGAAGACTTAATGAACATCAGAAAGTACATACAGGAAAGAAGCCTTATAAGTGCCATGAATGTGGTAAAGCCTTCACTGGAAGAGGAAGACTTAATGAGCACCAGAAGGTTCATACAGGAGACAAGCCTTATGAATGTAATGAATGTGGAAAGGCCTTCATACAGAAAGGTACACTTCTTGAACATCAGAATGTTCATACTGGAGAGAAACCCTATGAATGTGAACAATGTGGGAAAGCCTTCAGACAGAGGGGACAACTTCGTGAACATCAAAAAATTCATACTGGAGAGAAACCTTATAAATGTCATGAATGTGGAAAAGCTTTCTCAGGAAAGGGACGACTTACTGATCATAAGAAAATTCATTCAGCAGATAAACCCCACAAATGTAGTGAATGTGGAAAAGGTTTCATCCAAAAGTCACACCTTACTGACCATCAAAAAGTTCATACAGGAGAGAAACCTTATAAATGTAATCAATGTGGGAAGGCTTTTGTAAAGAAGGCACTACTTACTGGGCATCAGAAAATTCATACTGGAGTGAAACCATATGAATGTGGTCATTGTGGGAAAGCCTTCACACTGAAAGGACGACTTAATGAGCATCTGAAAATGCATACTGGAGAGAGACCTTATGAATGTGATCAGTGTGGGAAAGGCTTCATAGTGAAGGCACGGCTTACTGAGCATCTGAAGATTCATACCGGTGAGAAACCTCATAAATGTGATGAATGTGGGAAATCCTTTACACAAAGTGGACAACTTACTGAACATCTGAGAATTCATTCTGGTCTAAAACCTTTCAAATGTAGTCACTGTGGGAAAGCTTTCACACATAAGGGACGACTTGGTGAACATCAGAAAATTCATACTGGAGAGAAACCCTATGAATGTACTGAGTGTGGCAAAGCCTTCATACAAAGTGGACAGCTTAATGAACATATGAAAATGCATACTGGAGAGAAACCCTATGTATGCGACCAATGTGGGAAAGCCTTTACACGGAAGGAAAGACTTAGTGAACATCAGAGAATTCATACTGGAGTGATACCCTATGAATGTAGTGAATGTGGGAAAGCCTTTACACGGAAGGAAAGACTTAGTGAACATCAGAGACTTCATACTGGAGCAAAACCCTTTGAATGTAGTGAATGTGGAAAAACCTTCAGTCGTCGGACATCCTTTTTTTATCATCAGAAGACTCATACTACATAAAAACCTTATGAATGTAATGAATGTGGGAAAAATCTTTGGTCACAGGATATCCCATGTCATCAAAGAAACCTTACTATAAAAAATCATGAGTGTAATGAATGTGGGTAATGCTACAGCAACAGCTCAAATCTTTAAAAAATATAAAATAATTTATATCAGAAAGAATCTCTGTGAATGACAATTTTATTATCAAGTTTACACTGGAGAGAAAGTATATAAATTTAGTATATGTGATAAAGCATTCAACACCAACTCAAATCTAAAGAGCCATCAAAACGCCTATGGCGAAGTCTCTAAATACAGTGAATCAAAGTCATCAGCAGCAACTTGAGGGCTGTAACTCATATATTCTTACAAAAGATGAGTGTAATGAATATGTGAAACCCTTCAAACAGATAAGATGGCTTATTAAATGTCAGAAAATTTATGCTGGAGAAAAACTATAGATGTAATGGTTTCCTTATCTTGTGCTAACCTTGCATCCCTGGTGTAAATCCAGCTAGAACATAATGAGTTTTCTTGGAATATATAGCTGTAATCTCTGTTAAATGTTATTTAAATATTTTGCATCAATATATTAATCTTTAGATTTTTTCTCCTTTATCCCTTCCTGGTTTGGGTATCAGGACCATTTTGTCTCATAAATTGAGATTGGTAGAGTGCCTTCTTTATTGCTGAGAAAAGTTTCTAAACTGCTCCTTAAATATATTTTTAAGAATTCATTTGCTATCCATTTGCACCAGGAGTTTTTGTTTGGTAGCTCAATTATGACTCATTCAGTTTCTGCATATAAAACTGAACTATCTGGCACCTCTATTTTTTGTTTTGGTAATATGATTTATTTTTTTGTAAATGACCCACTTTCTTTAAATTTTCATTCTTTCCAGGCTCCTCATTGTGTATAGTCATTTCTGATAATATATTGTCTGTTCATTATAAATTCACATTGGTTATTTTCATTTTGGCCATTTGATTTCTCTCTCTCTCTCTCTCTCTCTCTCTCTCTCTCTCTCTCTCTCTCGCTAATGGCTTAATTAATAATATTTTATTTCATTAGTGTGGGAAACTCCTGATATGAAAATTCTTTCCACCACTGCACATCAGCAAATGTTCTGTAGCTTACAGTCTTAAAGTGGCTTAGGGTCCTGGAAAGTTTAAGTGACTTTGTCCATGGTTACATAACCATTAAGTGTCAATTTGAATGCAGTTCTTCCTGACTTCCTGACCTTTTATTTTAGCTGCATTCCTAGTTTTGCTTTTCTCCCTTCTTGGGAAACATCTCTGATTGCTTCAGTGGATTCTTAAATTGCATAACATTGAGGCCATTAACCATAGTAGTTGCCTTTCTCTAGATAGATACTCTGTCATTTCTTCCTCTTTGTCCAATTATTTGCTTTTTAGCATTATTGGACACCTCTAGTGCTATTGTTCCTTTTTAAAATTTCATTATATGTAACTGTTAGTTTTTATAGTTTCTAGTTTAAAAGTTGTATCTAGGCACTTTTCTTACTCTCTCCCTTTCTCCATTTTTAACCAAGCTCCTTGGTATCAAATGAAGATTTCCCCCAAAATATGCTCTTTATGACCCCAGTATTAGTCCTTACTAGATGCACTTCATCCATCATTCCTGTGTCTTGAATCATAATACCAAAAGTTAGACTCCCATTTCCTGCTGCCATGTTATCCAACTAATCACTGTCCATATTCTCCTTTCTTTATCATTGCAGTCTTCATTTGGAAGTTGTGAAGCAAACCTTCCTGTAACACATTTCAACAAATAATTAGATTCACCATATATTTATTAAGAGCCTACAAGATTCAAGGCATTATTTTAGGGGTTAATAATACAAAGATATGAAATAGGTTCTGCACACTCCAGTGGGGAAAAGACAGGTATACTGATAACTATGATAAAAGGGCAAATTGCAAGTACAAATGAAAGGTCTAAGCAAAATACTAAGAGAGCCTGGAGGAGAGAAATCACTTTCACTTGAATGATAAGGGACAATCTAGACTTTCTCTAGGGGCAGCTAGATAGGCAGTGGATTTAATGCTGAACCTGAAGTCAGGAATATTCAAGTCTTGCTTTAGATGCTATCTTTGTGACCCTAGACAAGTTACTCAACTTGTCTGCCTCAGTTTCCTCAACTGTGAAATGAGGATCATAACAGTACCTACCTCACAGGGTTGTTGTGAGGATCAGATGAGATTATATTTGTAAAGTGCTTTGCAAACATTATAATACTATATAAATGCTAGCTTTTATTATGTTTCATAGAGAAGGTGGTGTCTGAACTGAGCCTTGAAGGAAAGTAGTGCTTAAACAGGTGGACATAGTGAGGGACAAGGAACAAGTTCATTCCATGGATGAAAATTGTGGGGGTCAAGTCATGGAGATGCAAAAATACAAAACAAGGGTTGGGCCTGAAACGTAATTCTGTTTGGTGGGCATATCGGATGCAAAAAGTGGGACAGCATAAGACATGGCTGGACAAGCTGGCTGGAACCTGATGGTATGTGACCTCAAATACCAGAATGAATGATTCATCAACTACTGGGAAATCACTGAATGCTTTTGAGTAGAAGAGAGATCAGCTGTGTTCATTATGTGTGCCGCATGGCAGAAGATTATTTGGAGAAGAGATAGCCAAGAATTAGGATAACCAGTTAGGAAATGACTCATTATCTAGGCAGGAAGAGGCGATCACCTGAGCTGTGGCAGGTTACTGGTACAGTGGATAGAGAACGGTTTTAGATGTCCACATGGAACTGTTCATCAAAGACACTGGAGAATAGAATCTGAACACCTTAGACTTGTTACTGCTCAACAGTCACAAGAGAAGATTGTAAAATTCAAATAAAATATTTCATTATTTGACATGGTGTAGTGCTCCAATAAAGGAATTGAGTGCTATGATGAGGTCACTTGGGCAGAACTTACAGTAGCTGTGTCATAGGATAGGATTAATGAGATGGACCTTGATATAACTGGTTTTTAAATTTTCTTATAAATTTAAATATTAGCAAAATATTTCAATAGCTTAAAAAAGACAATTGTATGTGAAATCATAAGTTCCTACTATATATCTTTTGCTTACCATTGGCTCTGTAGAATTTCTGGTAATGATGAAAGAAAAATATGAAAAAAAAATAAGGAACACATTCAGATGTTTGATAAGGAAAAGGTCTAACTTGTCCATCAAAACCTATCTTGTGATGCCAAATCTTGAAAAGAAGTTAATAGTGTGATGAAAGGATTGGAGAAACAAATTGGACCATGTTAGTCAAGTAAACCATGAAGAATTTCTACAAACCATGACTGCAAAATGAAGACATTATAGAGAAGGTGTTCAATGTTTTGTACAGAATTGTTTCTCTTTTCTGTATGGGTTATCTGTAAAAAGTCACCCTTCCACCTAAATTCAAAATTATGCGTGTATGTAGTAATTAGGACTTTATTCCTCTGTTGGTCACTTCATGTTACTGTCATTGTCTTGATATCTTATTTTGAAAAAATTGACAAAGTAAATGTTGCCTTTGACTTACTCTGCCTCTGTCAAAACCTTTCTGTACATCTAGGCTTAGATGGAGCCAGTCAAATGAGGAAATGTCTGAGTTACACCTTTATTTCTTTTTGAATATAATTAGGAAGCATTTAAGTACTTACTATGTGGCAAGCACTGTTCTAAAAATAGTTTTATTTAGGATATGTCAGTATGTTGGAGAGTGGAGTTCTTAGGGGCTAAACTATGGACAGTCAACAATATGAGCCTAAGCTATCCCATTACACAATGGGTGTAACACTATGTTTGTGCCACTATTCTTGTATCAGAAGAGATGCTCTTCTGTTCTTCTTAAATCTTGTTTTAGCAGATTTTTTAAAATCTGCTTATGACCACTTACTTAAAATTCGGTGTGAGTAGTTTATTTGCTTTCCTAGTTTTAAATACATTTTGCTTCTAAGATAACGTGGTACCTGGAGTCGAAGGACCAGAATTTAAATCCTGACTCCACCTAACAGGGAGAAGTTTTAAAATATGTAATATATATTAAGTTCCTACTGTGTACCAGGCACTGTGCTAAGTGCTTGAGATATAAATGGCGGGGAGAGAGGGGAAGAGTTAGGTGACTCAGTGGATAGAGTGCCAGCTCCCAAGCCAGGAGGACCCAAGTTCATATCAAAACCCTGGACACTTAACTAGCTGTGTGAACCTGGGCAAGTCACTTAACCCTGATTGTCTCAAAAATAAAAAGAAAGGAAAGATAAACTTTGCCCTGTAGGAGTTTACAATAAGGGAAGATAAAACACAAAATTAAGGTAAAAAGCAGGAGAGGAAGGGTACTCAGCCTGGAGGTATGATGATAGTGGAGTGAAATCCAAAGAGAGCAGCTACTGAAACTTTGGGAATCATTTTTTTGCTTCACCTTTCAATCAGAGGGTGCTGGTGAGGTGTAAGATGGAAGTACCAAAGCTGAAGCGTTCTCAATGATGATGAATTTCCTGGTAAGAGCTTGGGATGGGGATGTGAAAAGAGGGGATGAGGGAGAGGCATAATGAAGGTGAAATGGAATCCAAAGAATGCAGCTAATGGGAAATGGTTCTGGTTCCCACTAATGAAGCAACTGATTGCCAGGATGGAAGTAATGCAGCTCTGAGGGAAAATAACAGCTTCCTCCTAAATGAGTGGTGGAAAGTCCATCATAAGCTATTGTGCCCCACTGGACTGTGGGAGAGCAGATTGCCTTTGGGTTCAAAGGAAAGCAGCCAGTTGGCACAATGGATAACATTGCAGACCTAGAGTCAGGAAGATCACATACAGCATCAGACACTTTCTAGCTGGGTGACCCTGGGCAAGTCACTCCCTTTTCTGCTTCATTTTTTCTCATCTGTAAAATGGGGATGATGCCAATAACCCTGAAATCTCAGAAGCAAATGAGATGTTTGTAAAGTACCTTGGAAATCTTAAAGCAGTATATAACTGCTAGTTTTCGTTACTTGCTGTTAGGGTAGATAGGAACCAAAAGAAACTCAAGAAGAAAATTCTTAGGAGACCCAGGAAGGCAATTCTGATGAGAATGAAGGTCAGTACTTTGAAGAGATTGATGTAGATGCAGAGTGAACACAAACCAGCTTGATTGTTTTAAGGAGGTCAAAGAACAGATAAATACAAATGGCACAGGACTATAAAGTACCATAAAGACTATGAAGGAGCAAGCCAAGAATGAACTAAACTGGCAAAGAACTCGAAGGCCAAAAATAGATAATGATTCTTTAAAGCTTTAGTGGGAAAAGGATCATGAAGTTCTAGGACCACTTCCTGCACAGAATAAAATAACAATTGACAGCAGAGAGAAGGAAATAATTTTATGTCTCTTCTCTGCCAAGGAGCGTGATCTTCTGGAAAAGAGAAAATGTAAATGACTAAGTGGAGTTGCCATCTATTATAATAAAAAGGAAGGAAGTAAAAACCTCCCCTTGATGAGTTCTCTTTAAGTAGCTTGGTTTCATTTTAAGTGTTCCTTTTCTGCTCCTTCCATCTTCCTGCACTCACTGAAACCTGGCTTCCTCTTGTTTACGTAGCTTCCCAAAACATCCTTTCCAGCTCTGGTTGCACATTCGTGCACACTACCTTCCTCTCCCCCACCCTCCAAACACCTGCATTGCTCCATGGTGGGTAGTTAGAATAGTTCTTGCTCTCCATTACCACTTCTAGATGCGCTCTCTCTCTCTCTTTCTCTCTCTCTCTCTCTCTCTCTCTCTCTCTCTCTCTCTCTCTCTCTCTCTCTCTCTCTCTCTCTCTCTCTCTCTCTCTCTCTCTCTCTCTCTCTCACACACACACACACACACACACACACACACACACACACACACACACACACACTGTCTGCCTTCATCACTCAGTAATGCCACCTAATCAAGATCCTGATAGCTGTTGTCTGCTAACTTCCAGGACACTCACCAGGTTATGATGGGCTTTAAAAGTCAAATAGAAGATTTTATATTTGATCTTAGAGATAATAAGGAATCACTGAAGTTTATGGAATAAGTGCTAACGTAGTTAAATCCTGTATTTTAGAAAGAACACTTTGCATTTGAGTAGAAGATGAACTGCAATGGGGAGCAAGGTGAGGCAGGAACATTGCAATTTTATGAAAAGCTGGTGCTCTAGCAAAATCAATGCAGTAGACTTAAAAAGGGAAAGTGTTGATTGGAGAAAATCAACTAAGTGTCCAATACCCAACATGTTTAGAGAAATAACATAGATATATCCAACCAAGAGCTGTTTCCCTACAGACAAGATGTCAAAGGACATCAACAGTGTTTCAGATTTGCAAGCTGCTAACTATATGAATGATTATCTCTAATAGTAGAAACACAAATCAAATCAAAACAATCAAAACACATCAGTACCCAGAAAATTCAAGAATGTAGAAAGATGATGAGAATCACTGTTGAAGGAACCAAAGAAAGACACAATGCTTTTGTAGCTGTGAGTTCATTTAACCATTCTGGAAAGCAGTTTGGACTCATGCTTCTTAAAAAAGTGACTAAAATGTGTGTCCCCTTTGACCCAGAGATCTCACTGCTGAGCATGTACCCCAAAGCTGTTGAAGACAGAAATAAAGGTTCCCCCCCATGCATTAAAATGGTACCGGCACCCCTCATAATAACAAACCATTGAAATGTCACTGGTAAAATTCAACAAGGATAGACTGAGGCACGTTCACTTTGAGCAAGATAACAGTTTATTAATGGGGCACAAACCTATTAATAAGGGGGGAAATGGATTGCCTCAAGAAAAGAATAAAGTAGGTGACATCACGGGATTGAGGACAACATGACTGGTTACATAGGTAAGACATGGGGGACAACATGATTGGTTGGAAGCAACAACTCCTTTTTTCCCTTCTGTGACTAAGACCCGTGTGCCTGATCTGTGTTAGAACATTCCAAGCTCATATTGTTCTGTTCATCCACAGTTAGACTCACTGTAACTTGACTCTAGCATAGTGATATCTTTTTGGTCCTCATTGAGAATGAAGGACAACCACCATCCAACCAACCGACAACCAACCAATGGATGTTTGAGTCTACTTAAGGTTAAGAGATAGTGGCCCAGCCTTCTTTGGATGGTAAACTAGACATCCTTTGAAAGGTAGGTAAGTAACCCATAAGGTGAGGAAGGAGAATCACCCCATGGAAGGCTGCAGCAAATGAAATAGTAGTTTGGAAGAGATAAGAAACTAAGGTAGGAAACTATTTTTCTTCAGTATAGAAATTATGGGCAGCCTCCTGAGTAATTCTGCCCCAATCATGACCTATGAGCCTCTTAAGTAACTATTTCCTGAGGGACTGGAGAAGAGAGGTTATAACCTGACCCTGTACCTTTCATTTGGGTGTTTGCAATTTGGAGAGTGGGTGGCTGCAGAACTATAATTAGCCATTTTTGCACCTGGCACAAGGAAGGGGTGGAGAATCTTGGGGAGGGGACACTGAACCAGAACACTCAACTGTGTTCTGGTACCTAGTGGTTCCTATATTGCTGAAGAATTGGTCTGTTGGCTGAGGGTGGGGAAATTGGACTTTTAAGAAGCCTTGAACAATTAAGATGGTCTTCATCAGTCTTTCTGCCACTCTCTTCTCCATGCACCTTCCTGCTGTTCCAGAGGGTGAAAATTCCTGTTCATCCACAGTGTAGGTGCCATGATCTGAACCAGTGAGAAGGGAAAGACACCTTTCCCCTGCTGTCCCTCTATTTACCCTAGCCCCAAGAAATAGACCTGAGTTTTTTGTTCTGTGCATGTCCTCAGTTTCAGGTGCCATGGTGATCCCCTCTAGACTGCGAGTTGTAGCCATGGCAGATTTGGAGTCAGGATTCCTGGAGGGACACTGCAGCTAGCCAACCTAGCAGGGACGCTATGCTAGAAGAAACTAGGGCCACTCTCTCCACCCAAGAGGGTTTTTCACTTGGAACAGAGACTGGATGCTCTATAGGAACTTAACTAAGCTATGATCCCCAATCTCCTTCCCCTTCCCAGAGACTGACATGGTGGATTATATTTCCCACATGTTGGAGGAGTGTATTTGTATACTTGCTATGCCCTTTGAAGCAAATATTCCTTTGTAAATGAGAGGGGGGAGATAGCCTTTGGCCACAGTCTTATTTCTTGTCTTACCTGATCCCCAAACATTCCATGATCAATCTGAAAGCAATTCCCAAACTGTCAGGCAAAATGGGGACTGTTTTCCCCCTCACCAGTAAAGGCAGCAACTCCGTGGGTGCCATCATCTGCACCAGAATCAAAGTGATCAAATCTTCAAGATGCAGCTGCAGAGCAGAGACTCAGAATAGTTTTGGTGTTGATAGGGGGCAGGAGCAAGAATTTTGTCCTGGTGTACTTTCTCTAAAGTAGTCAGAGAACAGAGCAGCCACTTTCATGCTAGAGAACCTTTTACATCTGGGGCCTCCCAGCTAGGCTTCGGGCTAGGGTTCTGAGCCAACCTGGAGGCTTTTTGTGTTTAATTCCTTGCACTTTCAGGACATGAGTAAGGACAATTTGAAATTCATATACATTTGCAGTGGTTCCACTTGACCGACTTGTATGACTTGCTTCTGCTACATGCAGCAGCAGGTGAGTTTGAAGTAGAGGTCAGTAAAATGGTTAACCCAGGCTTCAGGTTTGGTGAGGCATCAGTGGCCATTAGTGGTACAAGGGGCCAAGAGATTTGATGGCAACATAATATGTAGAGTTGGTCAATTTACAGGATCAAGACATCAACACAACTGAGGAAGTGGGAGAGCAGGGAGAGTTGAAATAACTAGAAATGGAAGTGAGAACAAAGACTAAGTTTGACCACAATGAGGCCAAGGGAAAAGTAGAATGATAGCAAGCTTTGATCTGGACTGTGGAAGTTGGGCCTTATATGCATGAAGAGCTCAAGACTATGACTTTGATATGAGGGCCTGAGGTGGAATGAAGCCATAAAATAGGAGTCAAGGAGTCTGAATAAGAAGGTCAGGCCCCATTCTTACTTGAATGATTTATTTGCAAGAACTTCTAATGAACCTCAAGTTTCTTTCCACCCTGCTCCATCTTTCACTCAATTACCAAAGTGATTTACCTAAAATGAGTATCTAACCCTGTCACTGCCCCACCCCTGCTCAATAAACTCCAGGGGCTCTCTGTTATCTCTGAGATCAACAAGAAATGCCTGTAATTGGCATTTCAAGTTCTTCAGAAAACACCCACCTTTACTTCATTGCAGGTATAGAGGACTCATGAGTAGACTTATAGGATCAAACTTTTTCGCTGTGTTGGCCAGGTTTGCTAGCCTTTTTAAAAAACTCTCTTTCTATTTTTATTTTTAGAGATCACTCTCTAGGAAGGGAAGGGGAAATAAATATCAGGAAATGGAGGTGATAGAAAAAGTATGAATAAAAAATTATTTTAAAGTATAGCAGTTCTTTATACTCTGTGTTTTGTCTGTCTTTCTAATCTTCTTACACAGTGCTCTCTACTATGAACTTTGCAGTCCTCCTGTTCTTCCCATATGATGTTCCATCTGCCATCTATGTTTGCAATAGTTGTTTCTCATACCCAGAATGCTCTCCTTCCTCATTTCTGCCTCTTAGAAACCTTGTCTTCCTTCAAATCTTAGTTTAATCTTCTTACCACCCACTGTAGGAGGTCATCTTCCACAGCTGTTAGTGTCTTTTCCTTTAAGTTTGGAAGGGAAGACGTCTCATCTATTCATGTGTATTCTGCATGTTCCTTTTAATATACATGTTATGTCTCCAATTAGAATGTAAGCTCCTTGAAGGTAGGGATGTTTTGGTTTTTCTTAATGTTTAATAAATGTGTTTGATGATGGTGGTGGTGGTGATGGTGGTGGTGATACAAAATTAGGAATTATAGGGACTTCTGATTAAGAGGGCAGTGTCAAAGACTGTAGAAGAGCTGAGCTCTCTCACATGTACTTGAGCATGGATCCAAAAATGTCCCCAAATTGAATAATCGTCAAAAAAAAATCCAAAGACAAACAAGAGTCAGCTCCTTTATCTGCTCAGGACCAGGGGAAAGAAAAGATATCCAGAAACCTAAAAGACTCTTCACCCAGGAAAGCCTACAAAAGTGTAGGTAAACAAGTCAGAAGTCTGTTGGTCCTCTGTGAAGAGATGGGTATCAGAACTTCAGGACTCTGTTCTCAAAGGGCAAAAATTCTGGAGTACTCAAGGAAGCTCTGGGAGATCAGAAGTCCATGATACTCTGATCACAGATGATGGGCTGGGAATTGGAAACTTTTGACAGGGATACCCCAGGGGACCATAAGTCCATAGCACTCTGACTTTTGATGCTCCAAAGCATCCTTAAGACCACAATACTTTGACCCTAGATGATCCAGGTGAGACTGAAACCTGTCAGCACTCTGAGAATAGAATAAGGAGAAGCTAATGGCAAGAGTCAAGAAGATAGAAGTTAGAATTTAAAACAAGGTCTGACCATTCTCTCCCACAGGGGTAGATCTTGGCCCTAGCACAAAATTCCACACTAGGAACTGAGACTGAATATACAAGTAAACAGAGGAAAACATCTGCCAAAATGAAAAGATTGTATGACTGAAAAGACACTCAAGAAGTCAAGTAACTTCACACCACAAGCGGAGCCTCAGAGAGAAAAATGGCTTGGCAAATAAGTCTACAACAAATTAACAAAGATTAAAATATTAAAAGTGAAATAAGAGATCTAGATGAAAGAATTAGAAAGCCAATAAATAGCTTAGGAGAGAAAGTAGAACACCTTATACAGGTAATAGACTTTCTGAAAATTAGAATGGAGGGATGATTTGCCTGATATAGTGCAATTACAGCTGTAGCCACAAGATAGGCTTTATTTTGTCTGGAACCCGGTCACTTCCTGAGCATTCCTAAACCATGCCCATACAAGTACTTCTACCATTCCTTTCTAAATCACCTTTATCCCTCCAATAAACTATAAATCCCTTGAAAACCGTCTGTCTTGCTTGCTTGTATTTGTAGCACTAGTGTTTAGCACAGTGCCTGTACATATTAAGCATTAAATAAATACTTTTTTATTTGATAACTCAGACAAGGTAAAATCCTTGTGAATTAACATTGGAGAATATTAATAGTTTTTCCTTTTTAAACATAATTTATTTATTTTTAGTTTTTAACATTCACTTCCATAAGTGAATTTTCTCTCCTATCCTCTCCTTCCCCCTCCCCAAGATGGTGTGCAATCTGATATAGGCTCTACTTATACCTTCATATTAAACATGTTTTCACATTAGTCATGATGTAAAGAAAAATTAGAACTAATGGGAGAAACCACAAGAAAGAAGAAACAAAACAAGAAAAGAAAAGAAAAGGAGAGCACATCATATGCTTCCACCTGCATTCAGACTCCAAAGTTCTTTCCCTGGATGTGGATAGCATTTTCCATCATGAGTCTTTTGGAGTTGTCTTAGATCCTTGCATTGCTGAGAAGAGCTAAGTCTGTCAAGGTCAGACATCTTACAATATGGCAGTTATTGAGTACAATGTTCTTCTGGTTCTGCTTGTTTCACTCAGCATCAGTTCACACAAGTCTTTCCAGGCTTTTTTGAGGTCTGCCTGCTCATCATTTCTTATTGCACAATAGTATTCCAGAGAATATTCATCTTTAAAGTACTTCCTGGTACTCCTTCACCAGCCTTCCTGCTTCTCACAGTGGCAAACAAACTGACCAACTCAAGAAAGGAACTTGTACAGGGGGCCATCATGAATTAATTTACTGGGCCTAAAGGAAAGAAGACTGAAATCGGGCTAGAAATTTCTCCTGTTGCTTCCAAGGCCACTCAGGGCAGGTGCTCAGGTCAGTGAACCCCAATTCCCCCAATGAGAAGAAGCTAAGGCAGCTTTGTAACCCACCTACTGAGAAGTACCCACCAACAAAGAGGGAAGAATCAAAAAGTAAGTAATGGGGGAATATAATTTAAAAGGTCAAAGAATAAATATTGCAAGAGGAAACAAACTCAATAAAAATTCAGAGTACAAGCAGATAAACAGAAAATCCCAAAACTAGAATAAAGGATTAAAGAGACTACAAAACTTTCTTAAAATATTACAAGAAAAAGGTAAGTAAACCAATGCCTCATGAAATACAGAATCTTGCAAACTCCCAGGGGAGCATGGAATAACAAGAAATTTCAAAATGTTTCAAAAGAAAAATTAAATATATTTTAAAAATCACAGGTCAGCAAACAAGAAATAAAGGTTCATAGGAACTAAAATGTATTTGTATCTGATTCCACGGTAATTGAAAGAGGATATGTAGACTGCCCAGTACTTTCACTTTAGGTTCAGATCTTAAGATACAATGACACACACTAAAGCAAGCTTGATAGACAATTAAGTTTTATTGCTACATATAATGCTAGTTAGCAAGTGTATACATATAAACAGTAGATAATAGTTAAGACAGAATAGAAAAAGAAAAAGTATACATCACCAGTCAAGTCTTAGCTCCAACACTTTGGCAACTGGGGAGGCAGAAAGTGGGGAGCAGTCAGCAAAGGTCTTGGCTGGGATAACAGAAGCAAGTATCCCCACTTCTGCAGCAAAAGGCCTCCCAAGATCCATCTCTCAGTCCCTTTATACATGTAACTTGAGGGAAAAGAGGACTGTAAAAACAAAAAAGAAACCCTAACCAAAAGCTCCAGTTGTTGACTTTGATGTGTGTGCCCAAGGACTGTCCAGGTCTTTGAACACAGACATTTCCCCCTTTAGGAGTTTTATGACTCTTAAGATAAGGCTCTCTTCGCCCTGGCTACATGCTTCATTAATTCTGCTGCTTTTCCTAGCACTCCCAGTTAAGCATATCAACTTTAAGTTATATTCCTTATATTAAGTCACATGGTGGTCATGCAAGGGGCTAGGGAGAATCTTCCTCAGTTTCCTCACATTCACAAAATTTAAAAGTTTCACAACCAACCAAACCAATATAGCTAAAATTCAGAAGAAAAATAGGAAACTGGAAAATAATCTTTGCAGCAAGTTTCTATGATAAAAGTTTTTGTTTTTGTTTTTGTAGCCATTGGGAGCTTTATTGACACAAAAGCAGAGGGCCTGAGATTTTAGCAAGGAGCTAAACAAAGGCAGTGATATAGGAAAAGGAGCAGACATATAGGATGATTTTAGGGTTTCCTTATGGTTGGAGATCTGGAGTAATCTTTCATTTTTAACACAGTTCATATCACATAAAAGAATTCCAACTTTTGGTCAGGTGATACTTCTTTGTAAAGCACAAAAGAATTTTTTTTTAAAACATTAACCAATTGAGACACAAATATATATGTATGCTAACTTCACAAGCCCTTGACCTAATTGTCTCCACAGTATTACTAAGAATTAAAGGACCCTAACTTACTGTTGTTGGTTTAAAGTCCTAAGCCTAATAGTTTAATTTGAGACTTAACCTCCGATGTTCCCTTACCAACAATCTATAATTTAATAGATCTGGTATTAAGCTTACAAACCTTTTGACTATAGCAAATTACCACTAATTTGCTGGGAACCAATATCTCTCCCACTTCATGTCACTTTCAGGTAGGAGTAAATTGTCCACTTGCATTCAGTCAGGTTTAAAGTCTACTTGGTGTCAGTGGGGAAACTGAGTCAGGAGAATCCTACCTCAGCCCAGGTTGAACAGCTGCTCTTCCACCCCTCCCATGAGATCAACTTTTGCAGTTCATACTAGCATCTCACAGGCTTACTGGCATCATGAATTGGAGGCTCAGACCACTTTTCTTGCTATCCATATCTGGAGTCAGACTCAAAACAACAGTCACTTAATAGTCCCATTGCATCTTAAAATAGCAAGTTCCAATAACCAGGTTTCAAATATGACTATAATTTCACTTTGGCTAAGGAACATTTTTTGAGGCAAGTCTTAAGTGGCTTACATGCCTTTCTATATCTGTTCTACTTCCTGATTAAATAGCAATCATAAAATCAAATTTACCATTAAAAATTTAATTTTTCCATCAATGCCAAATTTTACCCAAGGTTACCTGCCTCTAGGAAATTTAGACTAAAATTCTCTTCCCCAAACTAAAGATGTCATTGATTTATTATCATTAATTAATTCAGTCAATTGTTTTAATACTAATTGCTTTTACATCATTTTGTAATATGTCTAATTTTTTTCCCATCACTCCCCTCCCCCCAGGTTCCTAATACCTTGCATTCTGATTACTCCTTCCCTCAATGTACCCTTCCTTCTGTCACACCCCACCCTTCCCTTATCCCTATCTTCTCTCTTTCCTTGTAGGACAAGATAAATTTCTATACCCCATTCCCTGTATTTCTTATTTCCTGGTTATATTCAATAAAAATTCTCAACATCATTACTCATACTTTGAATTCCAACTTCTCTCCCTCCCTCCCTCTCTCCCTCCCCATCCCCATTGAGAAGGTAAGCAATTCCATACAGACTAAATATGCATTGTTTTGCAAAAGACTTCCATAATAATTAACTATATTGCCCTCTATCTTACTCTGTC
>CM053771.1:6635232-6709277 GCA_028658325.1 Potorous gilbertii | reverse complement strand
CCCCCCAGTATTTTCCTCCCTCGCCCCTTTTTATTTTTTTGTGGGTGGATATCATCTCTTCTGATTCAACACAACCTGTACTCTCTGTCTATATGTGTGTGTGTGTGTGTGTGTGTGTATGTACAATCCCTCCACCTACCCAAATACTGAGAAAAGATTCAAGAGTTATAAATATTTTCTTTCCATGTAGGAATGTAAACAGTTCAGCTTTAGAAAGTCTTTTATGATATCTTTTTCCTGTTTACCTTTTCATGCTTCTCTTGATTTTTGTGTTGGAAAGTCAAATTTTCTATACAGTTCTGTTATTTTCCTCAATAGGAATACTTCAAAGTCCTCTATATCATTGAATGACCATTTATTCCCTTGAAGTATTATACTCAGTTTTGCTGGTTTTAATCCCAGTTCCTTTGACTTCTGGAATATCCTATTCCAAGTCCTTTGATCACTTAATGTTGAAGCTGCCAGATCCTGTATTATCCTGATTGTACTTCCACAATACTCAAATTGTTTCTTTCTCTCTGCTTGCAGTATTTTCTCCTTGATCTGGGAACTCTGAAACTTGGCCACAATATTCCTAGGAGTTTCTCTTTTTGGGTCTCTTTCAGGAGGTAATCTGTAGATTCTTTCAATATTTATTTTGCCCTCTGGTTCTAGAATATCAGGGGAGTTTTCCTTGATAATTTCATGGAAGATAACATCTAGGCTCTTTTTTTGATCATGGTTTTCAAGTAGTCCCATAATTTTTAAATTGTTTCCTCTGGATCTGTTTTCCAATGAGATGTTTCACATTATCTTCTGTTTCTTCAAACTTTTGGTTTTGTTTACTAACTGCTTGATATATCTCATAGTCATTCATTTCCCTGAACTCAATTCTCTCTTTCAATGAATTATTTTGTTCAGTGAGCTTTTGAACCTTCTCCTCCATTTGGCTAATTCTACTTTTTAAAGCCTCCTTCTCACTGTCTTTTTGGACCTCTTTTTCCAATTGAATTAGCCTCTTTTTAAAGTTGTTACTTTCCTCAGCATTTTTTTGATTCTCCTTTAGTAAGCTGCTAACTCACTTTTCAAGCTCTTCTATTGCCTGAGCTCAATTTAAGTTCTCTTTGGAGGCCATAGAGGCAGGGGCCTTGACTTCCTCTGACAGTATGCCTTGTTCTTCTTCATCTGGAAGGATGAGAGGAGATACCTGTTCACCAAGAAAGTAATCTTCTATGGTCTTATTTTTTTTTTCCTTTTTGAGGGCATTTTCCCAGCCAGTTACTTGACTTCTAAGTTTCCTCTCCACAACCACCTCACCTCACCTACTGTTTCACCAAGCCAGCAAGGGATTTCAGATGAGCTGCTCCAATCCCCCAGGGACTTTAGGCAGGGTCAGGGCCACTATTCAGTGTGAGATTAAATCAGCTGCTCAGGTGAAGGCAGGGCCACCACACAGGGCTCAGTTCCCTCTGGGGCTTTATGATGAGGCCTTCAATAAGGAATGTGGGTTGCTTGGGTGCCTTGGGAGCCCCTATCTGCTGCTGCCTCCACTTCAGCCACCTGAGGAGGTCTGAGTTATTGGGACACCCTGCTCCCTTCTTGGCCATCCAAAAAAACCCTCTCACTGACCTTTAGCACCTGTGGGTTGAGGGATCTGTGCTGCCGCTGGAGATTCTGTCCCTGAAGCCTGCTTGGTCCTGCTCCTCCTGGTGCCACACGGCCAAGGCTAGGCTGGGCTGGGCTCCAATCTGGTGTGACAGACCTTTCCCATTGGTCTTTCAGGTCATTCTGGGCTAGAAATTTCCTCCACTCCATTGTTCTGTGGCTTCTATTGCTCTTGAATTTGTTGAGAGTCCTTCTTTACAGGTATTTTATGGGCTGTGGGGGAAGAACTAATGTATGTGCATCGTTCTACTCTGCCATCTTGTCTCCACCCCCGATAAAAGTTTTACTTCTAAAATATTTCAGGAAACTGAGTCAAATGTACAAAAACAAAAACCACTACCCCATTGATAAATGGCCAAAGTACATAGACAGTTTTCTGAAGAATAAATCAGTTATCACTAGTCATATGAAAAAATGTCCTAAACCACCAATAATCAGAAAAGAACATATTATAACCACCCTGAGGTATTACTCTATACCCATCAACTTATCTAAGATCACAAAAAAAAGTGACAAATGTTGGATGAAATTGTGAAAAGATCATCAATACACTATTGGTGGAATTGGAAAGTAGTCCATTCATTCTGAAAAACAATTTGGAACTATGTCCTGACAGATGCCACTACTATGTCTATACTCCAAAAGAATCAAAGAATGAGGGAAAGGACACAAATGAATAAAAATATTTATTGCAGCTCTTATTGTAGTGGCAAAGAATTGTAATCTGAAGACATAATCATCAACTGGGAAATGACTGATTAAGTTATGCTATACAAACACTATGGAATACTATGGTGGTATAAGAAATGATGGAGTATGTCTTCAGAAAATCCTGGGAAGATTTGAATGAACTGCTACAGAGTAAAGTGCACAGAACTAATAGAACAATGTATATAGTAACAACAATATTGTGAAGATTTTGAAAGACTTAATAACTGATCAATGACAAACCACAATGTCAAAAGATTTATGATTTAAAAAAAAACATGCTATCCATCTCCAGAAAGAGAATTGATGAGGAATACAGATTGAAGTGTGTTTTCTTCTATTTCTTTCTTTTTCTTTTTTTCCTTGAACATGCTAATATGGAGATTTGTTTCAAAAGACTATACACACATGTAATGAGTTCTATTTTTTGCCTTTGTGAATTATTTATCACTCATTAATGTTATTTGAATTTAGATTTATGTGGCTAAAACACTGTTTAAATCAGAAGGCTTACTGTAGAGGTGAGGCTTACCTCAGAGATGCTCCAGGGAAGCTGGATGGTTGTAAGGACGGCTTAGCTTTCACCTTGTGCCTTTTTTTAGCCCCCTCAAGTCTTGTTTTAGGTCCAAAGTTTGTGTTTTGGGTGCTCTCAAATACATTGACTTACCTGCTGGTATACATTTCAAATTGCTCTTCTCTTAGAGACTACCTAGTCAATCAGGCAAATGCCCTTATACACTTGTCTGAACTCTATGTAATGAAGAAGGCACTCTTCTCTCTCTCTCTCTCTCTCTTTCTCTCTCTCTCTCTCTCTCTCTCTCTCTCTCTCTCTCTCTCTCTCCCTCCCTCACTGTGTATCTCTCTCTCTTTCTCTCCCTCCTAAATGACTTAATAAATTTCTTTTGAAAGTCATTTCAGATTTTGGGGGTTTATTCTCACAAATAATACCTTAGTAAGTGAAAAAGGCAGAAGATGAATGAAGAGAATTTGGGTCTGAAAATGAAAAAAAATGAAATTATTTTTAAGGCTAATAAATATGTCACATTTTAAAGCTTTAAATGCACAAATAAAAAAGTGAATTAGCAGATTAGATGAAATTTAACCCACAATGAAGAGTTTCTCTAAAGAAACAAGAGATGAACAGATTTGGAATACATAAATACCGAAGTGGAGGCAAATCTGGCAGAAGAGTAATAAAAGACAAGGCTCAAAGAATACATGAGCACCCTACACACCAAAGCAATCTGGAAGACAGAAAACAGAGAGAAACATAAGGATCAATGATCACTCAGAAGAATATGACGATTAAAAAGGCCTGAGATGGGAGAATAGTAAGAATATGAAAGGATGATACAGGTGAATGAGAAGAACCTCAGAGTAGAAGATGGTGCTGAGTGATAGTAGGAGAAGGAGACTCAGGAATTGAAAGCGGAGCAAAGGTTATGCCCATCCTTGTATCTTCACTTCCTGACCCTGAATCAGAATCATTAAAGAAGGTAAAATCAGTTTTGGAGAAAATGGCCAGGAATGCATTATCTTCTAAACAAGTAAGGTTTCCATGAGGGTAAGATGATGGAAAGAATATACAACAGAAAGGTCTAAGACAAAGGGAAGTCTGTTAACAACAAAATAGGGCCTCGAGAGGACACATAATGAGCCTAAGTACTTGGGAGCTACAGGGCTGAGGTGGATAGGAATGAAAAAGCAGGAAATAGCAGCAGGGTAAGAGGATTTTTGTCTGGGCAGCAGATGCCTGAATTACAAGGAAGTAATGGGAGTGGAAGATGTGGGAATCTGCTAGCCAAAGGAAGCAGCACCATTGGCTGAGGATACCATATTTAATGGCCTTATCATGATAGAGTGGTGGTACAAGATCTCTCGTCCTGGTCTGTAGATACCTGGTGCTCTCACGTTTAATGTTTTTTCTTTTACCTTGTTTCAAGATGACAGGATATGATGTATGGTCAGAAGATTCTCTGTATATGGAGTATGCTTGGCTTTTGACCGGGCTTGGTATCATAAATCCTTTTCCTGGAAGGAGTCCTGGTGGCAGAAAGCCTGGTATCTGAAATTCTGGTTCTGAAGGCAAGAAACCTCAGGTCTCATCACTGATTGTTTTGGAGAGCTATTCTGCTCCTTGTGCACTGCTTTTCTTATATGGAATGGTAAACTGGTTCGAGTGAGTATTGTCTCTCTGTGTGGCAGTAGGATCAGGCTAGATTTGGTGATAATGGAGGATTGAACAGTCATTGTAGTGACTCTAGAAAGAATAAGGGATATGAATTGGAACAGGAATCCAATCCCTGCTCCCTAAATGGAGAAGAAGAGGAAGGAGCTGGGGTTTCAATCTCATCAGCTCCAAGATGATGATAAAGGAAAGAACTGACTCAGAGTAGAATAGTAATAGACCTCAGGTCTATGGTTGGGAGAGGCTTGGAGGGGGGAGGGTACAGAGAATGGTATGAACTATTGTATATAGGTAAGAAAGAATGTGCTATGCTACCAGCCCCATGTTCCAAGCAGATTAAAGTGGAAAAGATTCTATATGCTCAATAATTATTTAGTCTCTTTTTTGAGTAATAAAAAAATAGAAACTAAGGTGGCACCTATCAATTGGGGAATGGCTGAACACATTATGGTGTGTGAATGTAACCAAATAATATTGAGCTGAAAAAATAATTGAAGCAAAAATCTTAGAAAAACCTAGGAAGAGTTACATAAATTGATGCAAAATGAAGTGAGCAGAAGAGCAATTTATACTATAGTACCAATATCATAAAAGCCAACATGAGTTATGAATTAGTTTAACCATTGTAGAAAGCAACTTAGAATTGTGCTCCTCCAAAAAGTCTATTAAACTGTGCATAACTTTTAATCCAGTTATACCACTACTAAGTCTACACCTCAAGAGATTTTTAAAAAGGAAAAGGACTAATATGTGCAAAAGTATTCATAGTATCTCTTCTGATGGTGGTGAAGAATTGGAAACTGAGAGAATCCCTATCAGCTGGGGAGGGACTGAACAAGATGTACTATATGAAGGTAATGAAATACTATTATACTATAAGAAATGATGAAAAGGGTTGGTTTCAGAAAAACCTGGGAAGACTTCTGTGTACTAATGCAAAAGTAAGTCTGCAAACCCAGGAGAATACTTTATACAATGACAACAAAATTGTAAAGATAATCAATTTTGTTCAGGCAGGACTAGCACCTCTGGTGGGAGGTCTGCTGAGCCCTTCTCAGGATTGCCAATCTACCTTTGCTATATACCTGCCACATAGTTATAACCTGTAACTCCAAGAAGATGTATGAAGTTTACATCCTGGTAAACCTTCTCAGGAGACAAGCTAAACCAGGTTGAGGGTAACTGATAGGCCTCATACCTGTTGGTGAATTAGGGGGATTCTGCCCCAAGTATGTGGAGAATTTCCCCAGTGGAATGGGCAGATGAGAACAATTTGTTCCTATGACCATAAAGGCAGCTAAAGCAGGCACTATGAAGTGCTTCGAGCTTGATGCAAGATATCACCTGTTGTCTTAACTTTTGTCTTGCCACTGGATTTAGATGACTTTGGAAGAGAATGAGGCTGACAACTTAATTCAACTCTGCCTCACTTAAATGGAATTCACATGCAATTCAAGACATCATCCATGTAGAAATGGAATAAATTATGAGTTTATTAATCACCTTGATTTGCTTAAGTTCCTTTATTATCCAGGAGAGGCTGAAATAACCCATGAATCAAAATCAGTTTGACATACCAATGATCCTTTGCAGCATCCACTGGGTGAACCCAGAACGCATCTGCTGTGCCAGCAACCATAGGGCTGCCTCAAACTTGTTCATACCAATCCCAAATGGGCAGAGCTTGCACAAATATCCTGAGTCTGGGTAATCTATATTCCTATTTTTATACCTCCCTTTGTGGTAAAATCATATAAACCATTCCCTAAATCTCCAATCTTTGGAGCAGACAGCCAGGTCTACTGTTCCCCAGGCACATATGTGCTGTACTGCCCTGATAAACCCCTAAAATCCCTTCTGAGTTTTACACTTGAACTGTGTTCCCTCAGTTCAGTCAGATGTTGTACCTCAATTAACCATTCTTCCACAATTAATCAACCATGACGTCATTGTTCCTCTTCAAAATGAAGAATGACCAACTGATCAATACAATGACCAACAGCAATTCCAAAAGACTTATGATGAAAAATACTATCTGTCTCCAGATAGAAAACCAATGGACTCAAGTGAAAGTTAAAGCATATTTCTTCTTTCTTATTTTTGGACCTAACTAATGCAGTAATTTGTTTTGCATGGTTATGCATATTTGGAGTGGGTTTTGCTTTTCTTGCCTTCTCAGTGGGTGAAGGAAAGAAAGAATCTGGAACCGAAAGCAAAATAAAATAATTTATATTTAATTGGAAAGACTTGACAAACTGATTCACATAATAATCATTCATGATTTCAAAGAATTGACGAGGAGGAATGCTGCCCATCTGACAGAAAGGTGATGGTTTAATATGCAGGATGAGACACATATTTTTTGAGATGGCCAATGTGGGGATTTGTTTGCCTTGCTATGCTTATTTGTTGCAAGGGTTTTATTTTTCTTTGTTTTCCCCTGAGAGGAGGGAGGGAGGCAGAGACAGACAGGCAGACAGAGACAGAGAGACAGAAAGAGAGAGAGATGCTTAATAAATTTAAAAATTAACTTAAAAAATTAAAAGAAAAATACTACATTAAGGATGTGCTGATAAAGGTTACTCCTTGTTCAATACCTCTTTAGAGATTTTTTTGAATAAAGAATTCTCTGATAATTAATGAAGACTCCTGAGTCTGCTTTCTCCTTTACTGATTATATTTAAAGGATCACTTTGTAGAACGAATTTCCTGACATTTAATAAAGTAGTTCCTCTTCCAGTTTTTAAAACTAGAAGACAAAGCTGTGTACATTTATTATACCAACAACTACATCCATCTTTAAAAAAAAAATCATTGACTCTCAAAGTGGGAACAAAAGTAAAGATAATTCTAGAACTGAAGTCTACAGAGATGACGACAGTTCTAGTGTATTCTACCCTGATCAGACCACACCCAAAGTTCCATGTTCAATTCTGGGTGTCACATTTCAGGAAAGAGGTTGATAAACTGGAGAGTGTCCAGAAGAAGGCAACCAAGACAGTGAAGGTTTCAAGATCATACTATATGAGGATCTCCTCTAGGAAATGAGAATGATTAGCAAGGAGAAAGGGATTTAGTGAGGAGCTCATGGCTGTATTCAAGAATGCAAAAGAAGGAACCCTTCTTGGCCCTCAAAGACAGAATTAGTAACACTGCACAGATACAAAAAGGCAAATTTAGACTTTCAATAAAGGAAAACTTCCTAACAATTAGAGCTATCTAAAAGTGGGATGCACTGCCACAGGAACTGGTAGGAACCTTCCTCACAGGAGGTATGCAAGCAAAGGAGGATGATCACTTAGTAAAGACTTTTCAAAAAGTCTATGCTGTACACAACAACCCACCACGATTCCTAAAGACTCATGATAAAACATGCTCTCTAACTCCAGATAGAAAACGGATGGATTCAAAGTCCAAACTGAAGCATTTTGGGGGGGCAGAGTTTTATCATGGCTAATATGAAATTTTGTGTAACTATACATATACATATACATAATAAGGCAAGAAAAGCAAAATCTATCATAGGTTTTGCTTTTCTTGCCTTATTATTTAGAGGAAAAGGAGAGAAGGATAATTTGGAATTTAAAAAAAAAGAATAAAAAAGCAAAAATAAAATGATTTCTAAAATATATATTATATGATATAGTTAGGATTCATCTCCAAGTGTGATTTGTGTCTAAGATTCCTTTGAACTCTGAGATTCTGCGATACAGACTGCAGTTAGCTAAGTGATCTTCACTAGTTCAAACTGACTACCTGATGTTATGGTTCTATCACAAGGCAATACAATTAATATAACCTGGAGTTATTCAATCCAGAAGTAATTTATATATCAAGAGATATTCCTTTATAGGCAGTCTCCAAATTAAGAATAACCTAGCCATAGGCAAGAAAATTATTTTAAGTAATTACCTTCCTTCTTTCTGTTCCTTGGCTCTAAAAGGTCATTAAAGTGAACCTTATGCATATCAAATGTCTAAATGTTTTAGTAAACCAATTTTGAGATCATTTGGTTTAGGTGCTACTTTGGATCCTAAACTTATGCTACCCAATTATCAACAAATAGTAGCTAAGGTGTACATCAAGAGAAAGGGGCTATAAAGATAAATATAATTATTTTTCTATCTTAAAAATACCAAAACAATTTTATAGTTTGTTACAAAATCTCAGATCTTGATTCTAGAGTTGAAAATTTTACAAGTCTTTATGAAGCCTCTTCTATATTATTATATCTCTGATAGTTAATTTCTAGGATCAAGTCTCTGATGGAGCATAAACTATAATCCACAGGTTTTCCCATGGTCAATTATATTCATAGAGTTTTGCTTCAATATGAATTCTTTCATACTTCCTAAAGATGAGCACATGTTGAAGGCTTTCAACATTCATTATATTTATAGGGATTCTCTCTGGCATGAATTCTATGATACTCTTTGAATGTTTCTTTGAGCTAAAACACTTTCCCCAGATTATTATATTTCATTGTTTTTTTTCACCTATATGAGTTTTCTTGTGTGTGGTAAAGTTTTGCCTCTGCCTAAAGGTCTTTCCACATTTATCACATTCAAAAGGTTTCTCTCCAGTATGAATTCTCTGATGTTGCTTAAAGTTTCCACTCCGGTTGAAAGCTTTCCCACATTCTTTACACTGAAAAGGTTTCTCCCCAGTATGAATTCTCTGGTGCTTAGTTAGATCTCCTCTTTGAATGAAAGCTGTCCCACATTCATTACAAACATAGGATTTCTCTGCAGTATGAATTCTTTGATGTTGAGTAAGGCGGTAATTGTTGCTGAAGGCTTTCCCACATTCATTACATCGAAAGGGTTTCTCACCAATATGAATTCTCTGATGGTCAATAAAGGATGTAATGTTGCTAAAGACCTTCCCACATTCACTACAGTCACGGAGTTTTTCTTGAGGATGAAGAATTCTCTGATGATTAATAAAGAATTTCCTTAAGTTGAAGTTTCTCCCACATTCATTACATCTAAAAGGTTTCTCTTGTAAATGAATTCCTTGATGTTCAGTAAGGTACTTTTTTCGACTGAAAGCTTTTCCACATTCATTACATTTATGGGGTTTATCTTGAGAATGAATTTCCTGATGTTCAGTCAGATACTTTCTCTGACTGAAAGCTTTCCCACACTGATGACACTGGAAAGGTTTCTCTCCAGTATGAATTCTCCTATGTTTATTAAGATCTCCCCTCTGGCTGAAAGCTTTCTCACACTCATTACATTGAAAGGGTTTCTCTCCAGTGTGAATTTTCCAATGTTGCACAAGAGATGAGCTGTGCCTGAAGTCTTTGCCACATACATTACATTTATAGGGTTTCCCTGGAGCATGATTTCTCTGATGCTCACTAAGGCAGGAACTGTTACTGAAAGCTTGCCCACATTTCTTACATACATAAGGCTTCTCTTGAGTATGAATACTTTGATGTTGAGTTAGTTGGTGATTATCGCTGAAGGCTGTACTACATTCATTACATTCAAACGGCTTTTCTCCAATGTGGATTCTCTTATGTTTCTTAAGGTAGGCCTGCTGGCTGAAGGCTTTTCCACATTCATTACATATATAAGGCTTCTCTGGAGTATGAATGCTTTGATGTCGAGTCAGGTGGTAATTACTGCGGAAAGTTTTTCCACATTCATTACATTCAAAGGGCTTCTCTCCAGTGTGGATTCGAACATGTTGCTTAAGGTATCCCCTCTGGCTAAAAGCTTTTCCACATTCATTACATTCAAAGGGCTTCTCTCCAATGTGAATTCTCTTATGTTTCTTAAGGTAGGCCTGCTGACTGAAGGTTTTTCCACATTCATTACATACATAAGGCTTCTCTGGAGTATGAATGATTTGATGTCGAGTCAGGTGGTAATTACTGCGGAAAGTTTTTCCACATTCATTACATTCCGAGGGCTTCTCTCCAGTGTGGATTCGAACATGTAGCTTAAGGTATCCCTTCTGGCTAAAAGTTTTTCCACATTCATTACATTCAAAGGGCTTCTCACTAGTATGAATCCTTTGATGTAGAATAAGAGATGAATTGTTGCTAAAGGCTTCCCTACATTGATTACACCCAAAAGGTTTCAGCCCAGTATGAACTATCTTATGTGAACTAAGGTTTCCCTTCTGGCAAAAAGTTTTCCCGCATTCGTTACATTTATAGGGTTTCTCTCCAGAATGTATTCTGTGGTACTGAATGAGGTCTGAATGGTAACTGAAGGGCTTTTTGCACTTATTATATTTAGAAAGTGTCTTTCCCAAGGAGAGTTTACTATATTTACTTGGTTCTGAAAACTGTTCAAAGTTTTTTTCAACCACATACTTATAGAGATTGCTTCTGATTGGACCTGTCTGTTGTGGAAGAACTGACACTAGATTGAACTCTCCTCCAAAGTCATGAACACTCAACTCATTACAAGGTTTTCTGTGAGTGACTGTTGATTTCCAATACTGTCTCTCTGTACCACCCTTCTGCCTGGCTAACCCGACATTACAATCCCAAGTTTCTTCAAACTTGGGATGCCACAGATCATCTTTTGTGAATCTCTTCTTGGATGACTCTCTCATAGAAATAACCTCCTTTGGAATCAACTTCTTGGTTTCATATCTTGTCTTCTGAGTAAAAGAAGCTGAAAGAAGAAAAAAAACTGTTAAAATTTATCTATCTCTGTACTCAGAAGAAAAGAAGCTATTTTATAAGATCAAGGTTCCATTTTTCCTGAAAGAGAATGATGTTTGCTCAAGCACCATCTTCTGTATGAGGTCTTTCCTGGTCCTCCCAGTTAGTGCCCTCCCCAAAATTCTTTTGTGCCTTCTTAAAAAATTAAATATTTTTCCAATTACATGCAAAAAACAATTTTTAACATTTATTTTTTAAATTTTTGAATTCCAAATTTTCTTCCTCCCCTTCTCCCTCTTACCCTCACTGAGAAGGCAAACAATTTGATATAGGTTATACATTTGCAGTCATGTAAAACATATTTCCCTATCAGTCATATTGTGAAAGAAAACACAGATCATAACAAACATTTAAAAAGTGAAAAATAGTATGCTTTGGCCTGCATTCAAACTCCATCAGTTCTTTCTCTGGTGGTAGACAGCATTTTTCCCATACGTCCTGTGGAATTGTCTTGGATTACTGTATTGCTCAGAACAGCTAGGTCATTCACAGTTGATCATCATACAAAATTGCTGTTACTATATACAATGTTTCCCTGGTTCTGCTCAATTTACTTTGCATCAGTTCATGTAAGTCCTGATTCTGAGAGCATCCTGCTCATCATTTCCTATCGCATAATAGTATGCCATCAAAATCACATACACCTAATCCAACCATTCCCCAATTGATGGGCATCCCCTCAATTTCCAATTTTTTGCCTGCACAAAAAAGAGTAGCTATATTTTTGTACATATAGGTCTTTTTCCTTTTAAAAAAAATTTCTTTGGGAAAAGACCTAGTAGTGGTACTGTTGGATCAAAGTATATGCAAGCCTTTATAGCTCTATGGGCATAGGTCCAAACTGGTCTACAGAATGGCTGAATCAGTTCACAACTCTACCAACAAAACATTAGTGTCCCAATTTTCCCACATCCCCTCCAACTTTGTTATTTTCCTTTTCTGTCATATTAGGCAATCTGACAGGTATGAGGTAGTACCTCAGAGTTGTTTTAATTTGCATTTCTCTAAATCAATAGTGATTTAGAGCATATTTTCATATGACTATAGATAGCTTTGATTTCTTCATCTGAAAACTGCCTGTTCATATCCTTTGACCATTGATCAATGGGGGAATGATTTGTATTCTTGTAAATTTGATAAATGAGGCTTTTATCAGAGAAATGTACTATAAAAACTTTTCCCCTGGTTTTCTGCTTTTTTTTTTTAACATTGGCTTCACTGGTTTTGTTTGTACCCTTTTTGTATGGGATATGCTAGTTTATGTAAATGTTGTTGCCTCAATCAGAATGTAAGTTTTTGGGTGGGCAAAAACTGTTTGACTTTTGCCTTTGGTAACCCCAGAACTTAGCATAGTTGGGCACATATTTATTATTGCATAGATGTTTGCTGACTGATTTTTAAAAACACACACACAAAGAATGGTCAGTTTAGAAAAGACAGAATAAACATTTGCAATTGTTTGAAATTGAAGACAAAAACAGGTAAGAATATAGTGACAGAACAACTATCTATGGCTAAATTCATAACACTCCAAGGCACGGAAAGAATTTATTCATATCAGAGAACCATCACAGGCAATCTTTTGTAAAATATTTGCATAGTAAGAAATAGGAAACAGGTTACAGAAACTACAGATCAGTAAACCTGAAGCTATCTGTGGCAAAATCCAGGAAACTATTATAAAATAGATGTCTTGTGAGGTCTTAGAAGAGGAAAAAACATGGATCCAATAGGAACACCTTAGCAAAACTAACCTTTATTGATAAGATTTCTGAACAAACACATAAGGGGGATGCCAAAGCCAGCCAATGTGTTTGGCAAACCACTGGCAAGTCTTTCAAGAAATGTTTGTGGTCAAGATGATGTAATGTGGTCTGGATGAAAGTATCATAGCTGTTTCTCAGCCATGGTGCTCAGTCTCAGTTCTCTGTATCTGGTTTTTATTAGCCATCCCCCATGATGGGAATGCTCTCCTCTCTCATCTGCACCACAGAATTCCCTGCTTCCTTCGAGCCTCAGGTCAAGCATTACCTCCTACATGAAGCCTACAGGAACAGCTGGCTGAATAACTTTACCCAGAAAGGATAATAAATGAAAAGATATCCTCAACCTATAAGGAGTCCTCTAGGAGCATGTCTTAAGATATATTAGCTCTCTCCTGGTCTGTTTTTACCAAGATATTTGATGAAATCAAAGATAGCTGGTAGAATCAGTTACCAAGTGTTATCTTCAAAGCATCTCTCCTATACTTCTCTTTTTCTCTTCTGCCTGATGCAGACCCCATCCCCATTCATCTAGATTTTGCAAAAACCTCCAAACTGGCCTCCACAACTCAAGTGTCTTCCTTCTCTCATCTATCTCTCCAAAGGGACTGTAATGCTAAGTATATTAATGAGAGTTGTAACGTTAATTATGTGAATGAGAGTTAAAGATCTTCCCCACCCATTAAGCAAGGCCAGCCCCAGCCCATTAAGGGAAGTTTGATTAGAGGAGATTTGTTTTCTAGGAAGGCCAAAACCTTTTGTTAATTTCTAATGAGGCACTGGTTCTCATGGGTTGTGACGCCCTCTGGCTCTGAAAAGTGTCAATGTATTCTGAGGTGAGGTTTTGTTTAGGGTTTAGTCATTGAAAGTGTTTATTTGGCCAGACAAGACTCTGGGTACCAGTGGAGCTCCCATTGGAAACCCTGTCTGTTGCTCTTTATTTCTGTTTGTGTTTTCTCTGAAGTTCAGGGTGCTGACTTTTTCCCCTGAACTAAGTGAATGATCTATGTGCTTGATTAGAGTAGACTGCTGACGCCTCAAAAGCTGCTTTCCTTTTAGAAAAGCAGATCTAAGAACCTGTGCAGCAGGCCCTCCTGTGTATGCCAGGGTCCTTGATGTTACAGGAATCTATGTAGAGGACAGGCTGGACAGACTTCTGAAAGAAAAGGGCGATTCTGAAAGGAAGAAGTGAGTCAATAATGCCTTATATAGATGGGGCAAGGGACCAGGGGAGGCAGGGCAGGGAAAAAGTGCAGAGACAAGTGATTGAATTTCAGGTGTAAAGAAGGAAGAAGACGGAGGAACAGTAATGGATAATGGGGCTGGAAATCTAGGTTAAAGCCAGGATTTAAAAGCCAAGAAGTTTCTATTTTATGCAGGGTAAAGTCTGTAAATTTGATTTTAAAAAACACATAGTTTGATAACTGGGCTTCTATATAATTGATTCTCCATGTAATCATATGTATTTTCTTTTATATACTGAGAAGGGGATCCTTTAAAGATGTCACCAGACTGCCAAAGGCATCCGAGCCACAGAAAAGGTCAAGAACCCGTGCTCTCGAGGTAAGATGGAGTCACTTGTGGGGGATGCTACAGAGGGACTTCTTGCTCCAGTATGAGTTACACCAAATGGCTTCTGATTGCCTCTTCCAACTCTGATCTTCTGTAAATCTGTTCAAGTGGTATACTAGGGTCAGGGGGAAAGGAATGACTCTCTGAAACAAGAGGAAAAGGTAACCAGAGAGATGCAAGGAATGTCCTTAGTTAAAGCTGCTTTCAGGACTCCCTTATGCTGGCTTTCCATCACTTACCTAGGAAAATGCATCTTGGGATGTCACCCTCTGGGAGCCACAGGGCTTCACCTCTCTCCAACTGGGAAATCACATCTGGTTTGGAAACAGGAAGCCCTGCTCCCGGGAAAGAAGCAGGAAGTATTGAAGACAGAGCACCATTGCAGTGCCTTCCCTCTTTCCTATTTTTTATTTCCTATTATTTCCTATTTTTCCTGTACATCATTTACCTTCCTATATATTTCTTTGCATGCTGTCTATACCATTAAATTGTGAGGTCCTTGAGGGCAGAGACTCTCTTTTACCTCTTTTTGTATCCTCAGGGCTTGGCTGGATGGCCAGCACATAGTAGTAAACATAAATACTAAACATTAATAAATGTTATTGAATCAAATTCCTTCAATTAGGGAAAAGGTAGCATGCTAAGAAGTCCTAGGGGAATGGTAATAAAGGATTTCTAAAGAACACCTTACATTGTATTCTCAGGAAGTACAAAGAATGAATCACAGGGTAAACTGAGGTTCAAATCAATCCAATCCATTTTGGTCCAACCCCAGCTAAGTGAATATGAAACTTTCATAACTCTAAGACCTGTATTCAAATAATCAATCAACAAACACCATTAAGAACCCATTGTGTGTCATGGTACAAAGCACTGGGATACAAAGGCAGCTCCTGCCCACAGGGAGTTTACATTCTATAGAGAGAGATAACATGTAGATTTATAAGCACATGCAAAGTACATATAAGATAATTTATGGGGAGAGGCACTAGGAGCTGGAGAGGGTCAGAAAAAGATTCTTACAGGAGGTAGCATTTGAATTGGCCTTTGAAGGAAATGATGTAGAGATTCTAATAAACAGGGGTGAGCAGGAAGTACATTCCAGGCACAGGAGACAGACTATATAACAAAGGCATGGAGGTGGGATATGGGGTATTGTGCATGGGGAACACCCAGGAGGCTAATTTAGCTGGTTCATAGAATGGATGAAGGGCAGCGCTAAGACTTAAGAGGTCTATTCACGGAATGGACGTTATCTCATTCAAAGTGAGAACCTGAAAAAACCTTGCATCCTGGGCCCTCTCCAGTGATCCTGATGAATATCTGGCCACTGCACCCAGATGGCTCTGGAGGAGAAAGTGAGGCTGGTAACCGTGCACAGCCCTCCCTCACTCAAATCCAAGTCAACTGCAAGTCATGTCATCATTCCCTGATGTCATGGTCCTCTTTGTCTATGAAGGACAAGCACAACACCAACCTGGTGATTCAATGCAACCATCATTTCTTAAGTACCTGCTATATACGGGTTAGGTATCAGGTACCATGCCAGGCTCTGGAAATAAAAAGGCAAAATGGAAATGGAGCAGCATCAACGTAGCCTCCCTGGAAGTAAGAAATGAAGGAATTTGTCCACATCAAGAATATCCCCATACAACAAATCAAACCAGACTGAATTATGCCAAACATCCTGGAGCCTTTAGGACAAGACGTACATCTTAATGGTGGCTAAGAGACAGTTGGTGGAAATGGAGAATCACCGACCTACTTTCAGAGAATCCTCAAAACTAGAGACTACAGGCAGGGGGATTAACATGGTAAAAGCAAGTCTTGAAAATTACAGCTTCTCTATGGCCTCCTGGCAGTTCCTCATCTATGACTCTCTCTCTCTCTCTCTCTCTCTCCTGTCTCTGTGTGTCTTTGTGTGTCTTCCTTCTTTCTGTGTACATGTCTCTCTTTCTCTCTCTCTCCATCTCTCTGTGTCTCTGTCTCTCACTCTATCTCTGTATGACTCTCTCTCTGTGTCTCTCATTCTATCTGTGTGTGTGTCTCTGTGTCTCTCCATATCTCACTCTGTGTCTATGTGTGTGTCTTTCTTCTCTCTGTGTGTATGTCTCTCTCTCTCTGTCTATCTTTGTGTGTCTGTGTCTCTCTCTCTCTCTCTCTTTGTGTGTCTGTCTCTGTCTGTCTCTCTCTCTCTCTCTCTGTCTCTCATTCTATCTCTGTCTCTCCATCTCTCTCCCCCTCCCCCTCATCTCTTCCTCCTAGCTTCCCTGCTTCCTCCAGTTCTCCGCTAAAGTCTCCCCTTCTGCAAGAGGCTTTTCCAGAAATGGGTTTTGCATGACCACACATGCTTGTCTTGCTTTTCTTGACTTCTCAGTGGGTGGGGGAAAAGGTAAGAGGAGGGAGAGAATTTGAAACTGAAGATGACAATAAAGCCACAAGGTCTCTGTGATTTAAAATAAATACAATTGTTTTACAAAAGAATACAAAAACTTTTCCAGTCCTCCCTAATCTTAGTGCCTTCTTTCCCTTCTTCCTGAAACCACCTCCAAGTTCTCCTGCACGTGCCTTATTTGCACACAGTTGTTGATGTGTGGTCTCCCCCATTGGGCTGTGAGCTCCTTGAGGGTAGGGACTGTTTTTGCCCTTCTTTGTATTTCCAGTACTCTGCACAGCACCTGGCACATGGTAGGCACTTAATCAATGCTTCTTGACTAATAGTTCCAAAACGTTTTCATCAAGCTCAAAATGAGTAAATCAAGAACTGAAAATGACCTTGGAGACTAGCAAACCCACCCCTTTTATATTACAGATTTGACACCTGAGGTCCCAGAGATGGCATGTCCAGTCATATAAAAAAAACATATAACTGACAGAGTCAGAGTCAGAGACTGGACCTCATGAGTACAAACCCATTGCTTTTCCCACTATATCATACCTTGTACTATGGACTCCTAGATTAGAGAAGTCTTTGAGTTGGGTAGCAAAGAGTGGCGTAATGGCAACTGGCCCAGAGGCTGCTGGGACTAAAGCAGGGTGCACCAGATCCATCCTGTTGGCAGCACCCATTTCTCTCTAAAGTAATTTATGTAATTTTGTACTTATTTCTCTTTATATATATCTTATCTCCCACATCTAATTAAAACTCCTTGACGACAGTATTTTGTTTCTGTTTTTGCCCCTCGGGCACCTAGCAGTGTCCTGCACGCAGTAAGTGCCTCATAAATGCTTCAGTATTGCACTGTTCTTTCCAATGGACAGATACCAGCTCATGGGGGCAAGTTGTCCTTACCAAGGGAGACAAAGTTCTGATAGTTCTCCAGCATCACCTCCCAGTACAGGTCCTTCTGGGCTGGCTCCAAGTGCCCCCACTCCTCCTGGGTGAAGTCCACAGCCACATCCTGGAATGTCACCAATTCCTGTGAAAGAGCCAACATTTGGGTGGTGCAGTGGATGGAGCACTAGGTCTGGAGTTGGGAAGGCTTGAATTCAAATCCAGCCTCCACCTTTTCCTATAGGTTTAACCATGCCACCCACTTTATCCTATTCAGACTTCAGTGATTCCTTTTTATCTTCAAGATTACATGTTGGACATTTAAAACTTGGCCCCATCCCACTTTTCCAGCCTTCTCCCTTGCCCATATTCTACAATCCAGCTCTACTGGCTTCCTTGATATACTTTGCATGTGATGTTCATTTCTCATCTCTATGCCTTTGCACTGGCTGTCCCTCATACCTGAAGGGTTCACCCTCCTCACCTCCACCTCTTAGCATCTTTGGTTTTTTCAAGACTCAACTCATGACTTTCCCTTGGGACAACAAAACAGCTCCAGACAGCCCTGATGCTTGAAGATCACCACAAGCAACTCAGCAGTGGCCAGATCAACCAGGGATGTACTCAGTGTACTGTCTTGTTGAACAGTCTTCTCCATCAGCTAAGTAAGTCTCCTTTGTGGACAGCTGAATGACCTCCAAGTGTTTCATTTCATTTCAAAACAGAACATAGTATGCTATATTATATTCTACTGGGAAACTAGCCCAACTCGGACCTAGCCCAGAAAAGAAAGAACGTTTTTACCTCTTTTTGCGTCTCCTGCACTTAGCAGGGACTGAGTATATAATCAAAACATAATAAATGTTGGTTGACTGACACTATTTTCTAGTTAGATAAATTACTCTCCATTACTGACCACAGGGTTTGGGGAATAAGCAGTCAACCAGCATGTATTAAGTGCTTACTGTATACGAAGCACTGTGCTCAGGAGGCAGATTGGAAATCACAGATTTATATGTGAGGTTTATCTCACCTCCAGATATTAACAACTGTGCCCTCAAACCACTCCTCCCTCTATACTAGGTATCCATGGTGCCCCATCTCCCCTTTTGCCAGGACAAGAGACGAGCACAAGTCATTGGTGGGAATGTGGTTAATGGACCTTCAAGGATTCATGGGGTTTTCAAGTAGGTGCACATATCTAAAGAGTGAAGTTTGGAGTCAGGAAGAATGCTAGGGGGTTTTGCTGAACTGTTGTTTTTTATTTTTGTTACAAAGGGAAAATCACTGGGCAAGGGAAGGGGGAGAAATATATTGTTATTACATAGATTACTGGTATTATGCCATGTACTATTTATAGTTTAAATTATTTATTTCATATTTTTATTATTATGACATTATTAATAACAATATCTAGCATTTATAAAGGGCTTTTAAGTTTACAAAATGCTCTACATACACATTTTCTCACTGGATCTTCACAACAACCCTGTGAGGTAAGGGCTGTTATTATTTCCATCTTACAGATAAGGACGGACTGAGGCAGACAGAGGTTAAGTGACTTGCCCACAGTCACACAGCTACTCAGTGACTCAGGCTGAATTTGAACTCACGTCTTCTTGACTCCAGGCCCAGTGCTCTATCCACTATACCATCAAGCTGCAAATCAGTGAATGTGATATAACAACAACAGAGTCTTTTTAAAAAAGACACCTCTTTTAAAAGGGAAACAACCAAAAAGAAGAACCTAAATGAATGCTCAAAGAAGAGACTCCTGCAGAAGGCAGAAGCATTCACTGGACAAGCATGAGCAGAATGGGAAGATGACTGGATTCTGGGAGGTCCTAGCCCTGGTGCACCTGGCTAGGTAAGTCATGCCTCTGGGCCTCAGTTTCCCCGTGTGTGAAAGAGAGGAGGTGGGCGTGGGGGGGCTACATGCTCTTCAGCTCTAATCCCCTCTTAAATCTACCCATATCCTAAATTATATTTTCCAGTTGTTTGACAAAGGATAACCAAGTGGTGGGGCGTTGAGTTGAATGTGGCTGCAGGGCACCAGCCAAGGACAAAGGAAAGAGAAGTCTAAGAAATAAGATGGTATCTCAGAAGAGGTAGGAAAGTCTAACTCACCTGGGGCTTGGCCATTAGGTGCCCTGAAGACACTCCCTCTGCTTCCTCCTTCACTCTTCTCACTTGGGGAAGGATAAAATCTTGAGAAAGAAGAGCTAGAGGAAAAGAAAAGAGGTAAGCAGCCAGTCCTAGAGGGCAGCCCCCAGACCCACCAGGAGTGACATAGCTGGCTGGGAGCCCACGGGTAGCCTCACTGGATCCTCTTGGATACCAGCCACAGCTCATGAGCCCAACTGGGCAGGTTCCCAGGGACAGAACTCTGCTCAAAGAATAGTTCACAGAATTTCCCACTATGTCCTGGCTGATACTGAGTATGACATCAAGGTCTCTGTATCTTGGTGGCTTCACTTTGTGAGAAAAGGAAGGAAAGGTGGTCCAAATCTGGGATTTCACTCATGTCATAAGCTCTCCAGTGAGGAACATCCTATAGCGATACTCAACTACTCCTAGTCCTAAGAGAGTTGTCCAGGGCACTGAGAGGTTAAGTGCTTTGTCTTGGGTCCCACAGACTCATAGGGCCATGGACCTGATCCCTTGAGCACCCAGTCTGAAGGCCATGGACTCCTCACAATTGTGTCACTAAGTGCATAAAATAAAATGCATAGGATCACACAAAACCAATCGTACTGAAATACAGTCACTAAAAGATTTTAACTCACACATCCCAGGTTAAGAATCACTTCAGTCCTAGAAAATGGAAATGACTTGCCCAAAGTCATGCAGGTAGGAAGAGACAGACTTGAACTCAGACCTTGGTTTGGCTGGCACTCAACCCAGACCTTTCTAATACCAAGGCGGGAAGGACCCCAATCCATTCTGAGGCTAGGCTGCCTCTCTACATAGAGGTAAATGTCTCCAATCCCTTCCCTAGTCTTCGGGAGAGGTGTTAATTTGTCTGCTTTGGCCTCTGAGGGCACATATGTGTGTGTGCGTTCATCCTTCGTTGCTGAAGAAGCCCATACCATCAGAGAAATAATGACATGACTTGCATTTGACTTTATTTTGAGGGAGGGAGGGCTGTGCACACCAGCCTCACTTCTTCTCCAGAGTCATCTAAATCCAGTGACCAGATACTGATCAGGATGTCTAGAGATGACCCAGGATGAGGCAATTAGGGTTCAGTGACTTGCCCAAGGTCACACAGCTAGTGAGTGTCAAGTGTCTAAGGTGATATTTGAACTCAGGTCCTCCTGACTCCTGTACTGGTGCTCTATCCAGTGCACCACCTAACTGCCCCTACTGAGGGTACATAGTGGTCATTTAAATGGGAAGATCTTTCCCATTCATTAATAGACCCATGTGACCTGCCTAAGTCACATGGAAGCCTAAGTCACATGAGTTTGACTCACATGAAGCCTGTGGTGGGAGGAGTTTGCTGAAAGGGTGGAACAGGTAGAGGCAGAGATAGAGCAGAGCTGAGAGGAAATTGGTCATGAGAGCAGTCAGAACTGAAGGATGTAGGCAAGCAGGCAGCTGGCTGTGAGTGTGAGAAGGGCATTTTGTTCAAGAGAGCTGGTTTGTGGGAAGCCTAGCAGGGAGAAGGCTTGGGGATGGTGTTGTCCTCTGCATTGTTATTGTGTATAGATTTTTGTTACTATGATGGATTTGGCTTTCTGGTGTCAGAATAAATGTTTTGGTTCTATCTTCCATGTGGAGGGTCGTTGTGTTTTGCAATTTAGAATTGTGCCAGAATATTCATGGCCAGTGTAGGTGCTGTGAATATCATTTTGGCACTACAGAGCAAAGCTTGGGACAATGGGTGGACAAGACCAGGAGGCATGGGCAAAAGTCCGCAAGTGCCCATTTAGACCTAAAGTCAGAAAAAACATGATGTCCCAATGTCCCATGTCAGAGCCATGTCTAGGGGAAAGGGGCTACCCCAGAGGCAGGGCAGCCTTACAGCAAAGGCTGGACCACCATTCATCAGTTATATTTACAGAAGAGATTTTTTTCCCCAAAAAGGTTGAACCAGAAGGCTGCTAAGTAGCTTGAGATTCTGTGATATGATGTGAACCAACTTGGGGCATGGATGGAGAAGGCTGATTGATGGTTCTCTACAGATGTCCAGTCCTCATGTCAGGGGCAGTGAATGGGAAATCACTCTCACCTTGGCTTCTGGGGACAAATTTTACATGCTAGAGAGCTTGAAGGATGGAGAGAAAGGCATGAAAGTGGACTGATTGCCCAAAGAAGGGCTCTATCAAGGCATGAGGAAGACAGTGAAAAGTGACAGTGGTTTTTTTTAAAAATGAAGAAAGGAATATGAGGTAAACCCTTTAAAAACTAGTCTGAAGGATGCAGTCATAGATTGAAGGCTGGAAGGAACCTTAGAGACCACTGAATCCACTCCCCTCATTTTACAGGTAAGGACACTGAAGCAGACAGCAGTTAAGTGACTTGCCCAAGGTCGCACAGTAGTAAGTATCTGAGGCAGGATTTGAACTGAGGTCTTCTCAGCACACTACCCAAGACCCACCTCACTGCCTCCATCAGGGTCTATAAAAGTCTTTGCTCACTCAGCCATGGAGATCTGCAATTTCCTACCTTATGTCAGAAGAGTAGGAAGGCTGTGGTTCTGTGAGGTCCAGAAGGTGAGCCAGGGGTGATGTGACTGCCCTGCTTAGACTGAGAGAAAGCAGTTGAGTGGAGCTGGACCCAGACTACCTTGGCCGCACTTGCAGAGAGACATCAGAATACGGGAAAGTGGTGGCTGGTGTGAAACTGAGGCACAGGATTCGAAGGTCCCTTTAACTCTAACTCTGTGACGCAATGTTTGAGGCAGAGAGAAGTCAGGGGAGGGTTTTGTTACAGCAGGACTCTGGCTCTCCCCACCGGGAAGGCTCCCTCATCCACTCTCCCCAAAGGCGCCAAGACATTTCTGTCCCTCCCGCATGGCTCTCCTCCACACTGTCCCATCCCCATCCCCCAACCCCAGAACTTCTCACCTGTCTCTTCAAGCATGAGGAAGTCTCCATGGTCACCTCTCTTCAGTGATGATATTAACGTTGGGCTTTTTTCAAGTCCTTTCTACTCATCCTCAATGATGGGGACTTGCCCAATCACCCAAAGCTCCAGGCTGTCTTCCTTTCATAGATCTCAACACTCAAGGCAAAGGTCTTGGCATAAGCAGGATGGATTTGGGCTCCCAAAGGACTGTCTCCCAACCCTTCCACTTTTCTGACAAGCTGCTCCCTGGTGCCCTGTGGAGTCACCTTCAGGTGCTGGGGGCCAGGGACAAAGAAGAGTCATCTATGAGATCCAGGAAGCACCCCCAAGCAAGCTAATCCAATCCAAACAAGCTTGGCACAACAGCAGGCAGTTAATAAATGATTATTGTCTGACTGGTGACAATCGTACATTCTAGGCCAGGCCCACAGAGTATATGCTGGTTTTTGCATGTCGTTCTTTCTCTCCGCCCCTCCCCCCCCACGCCCTCCACCCCCCCCTCACCCCCGTCTCTCCCTCCCTCCCTCCCTTTCTCCTTTCTGCCCCTAGCCAGGAGGCTGTTTTTGCCATTCTTTGCATCCGAGCACTTAGCAAGGTACCTAGTACACAGTAAGTACTTCACAAGTGCTTGTTGTTGATGGACTAAATCCCAACACAGAACCAGGCATGAAATCATTTTCCATGATTTCACCCCATTCATTTGACAGTTACCTAGTACATGTAGACCAGTATGCCAAACTGTAGCAGATACTACTAGACCCAGGGATTTTGGGTGGAAGGCAAGAGGCTGGAGAGGCACCCAAACGTGGGAGGGGGGAAAGGCAGCTGAACCAAGACAGCTAAATGGCACAGTGAACAGTGTTGGACATGCAGTCAGGAAGACATGAGTTCAAATCCTACCCCATGCGATTAATCAACTTATGACTCCGGACAAGTTACTTATTCTCAGCCTGCCTCCCCTTCCTTATTGGATAATATACACAAGTGTTATAGGAATGGATACTGTTATTACTACACTCTTGATGGCTACCTCCTCAGAGCTACGCATCAAGTTCTCTTCCTTCAAGGCTTCTACAGGAGGCCACCTTCCATCTACCCTCTGTATGTGTGTAGGTATGTATAAGTACATGTATGTGTAGAGGACATGCATGAGTTGGATTTCAGTGAGGCAGAGCTGCATATAGTCATCATCCTCACTCTCTCTTCCTGAGTCATCCAAGTCTAGTGACGAGACAAAAGTGAGTTCACCTGGTGATACCGTGGGATGCAGTGGGTGACTGGCATTTCTGATGTCTGACCAAGCTCAACAACCACAGCATGTGTATATGTGTGGGTGTATATATTATATGTGTATATTAAAATAAATACAAGACATATAAATATAAGATGTCCTATATGTACCTAGTTATCTGCACGCTCTCTCCCCATTAGAATGTCAGGGACCTGAGGGCAGGAACTCTGGGTTTTCACTTCTCTTTTTCCCTGGCTCTAGCATTATCCTTCAGTCTTGTCTGAGTGATCTGTTACCTCCTTCTCCAGCCCATTTCACAGATGAGGAAACTGAGGCAAACTAGGTTAAGTGACTTGCCCAGGACCACAGAGATAGTGTCTGAGGCCCGACAGGAACTCCGAAGGGAGGAGTGTTCCCGACTGCAGGTCCAGGGCTCTCTCTCGCCCCTGATTCACCTGGCCTAGTCCTGGCACACCCTAAGGGCTTGTTGCCTGGCATCCCTGCAGTCCTGGCCCTCCTGGCACCACACAATGCGCATCGCGGACGCTCCTGGCCCCCCCAGGCTGCCAGCCCCAGATCCCTGACGCTCTCAGGATCTCCAGCCTGCGGTCTGAGGGTCACCCAGACACAGGACCCGGTGCTCCCCCGGGTGTGTGTCTACACCGGGAGACAGCGCCCTGGGGCGATCCTCTCCCACAGACAGAGGCGGCTGGGCTCTCGGAGTGGGCTCCGATCCAGAGCCCCCCCAAGCGCCGTCCTCCAGCCGTGCAGCGCCCCTCCCCTGCCTAACGCGCCCCCCTCACACCCAAGGGGGCACTCACACAAGCGAGCCCCAGTTCTGGCTCCGGTCCAGGCGCCCCCTCCGAGCGGATCTGCGCCTGCGCACCTGGCCCTCGGGACGACGTTTAGGGGACCCCCTTCGGGACCAGTGGAGGGGAGCCCTGGGCAGGTCCCTTACCCGTCAGGGATTCTGGGAAACGGAGGCGAAGAGGACACGGCCTGAAGGACTCTGGGAAATGTAGTCCAGAGAAAAGTGGACGTTCCCGTCCGGTGTGCGGCCAGAGGACTTGGGGGCCCAGGGCCGGTGTTGGAGGAGAAGGTTCGAGTTCAACAGATCTTCCCTCAGCTTCTGTTGTGGGGAGGAGCCCGTGCTAGAGACGTCCCTGGTTCGGTGTCGGCGGGTGTGAGGGCCAGGCCATGCGCGTGCCCCTCTGTGTGTGACTGGAGGGGTGGAGGGGCCCGAGGAGGGGAGCGGGGGGCCTGGGAAAGCGTCCAAACGGGGCACCGCGAGGAGGGCAGGAGCTGACCGCAGGGCGGGGACGGTGGGAAAGGCTGGTGCCTTCTCGTAAAGTTGGAGAGATGGGAAGGGCCTTGAACACTAACCGAAGAAGATGGCACTTTACTCAGAATGCAAAAAAAGAAGCCACCGGCCTCTCTCCCTCCCTCCCTCCCTCCTTCTCTCTCTCTCTCTCTCCCTCTCTCTCTCTCTCTCTCTCTCTCTCTCTCTCTCTCTCTCTCTCTCTCTCTCTCTCTCTCTCCTCTCCTCTCTCCTCTCTCCTCTCTCTCTCTCTCTCTCTCTATTTATTTTGAGAAAGACAAAGCGGGGAGGCAGCATGCTGCGATGGAGAAAGTTCTGAACTTGCAGTCCTAAGACCCGAGTTTGAATCCCACCTGTTGCCGTTATAACCCTGGGCAAGCCATTTTTACCTTCCTGGGTCTCAATTTCCTTGCCTATAAAATGAAGAGGTGACATTTAGTGTCTCTCTCAAACCTAGTTCTAGTGAACATTTGTCTGACAGTAGTATGAATAATTGATTGGGGTAGGAGAAGTAGAGAATGAAGGGGGTATGACAGCCTCCAGAGGATGGCCATGAAGGCATGAGTAGCAATTGACAGAAAGATACAGGTGTTAACAGGACAACTACAAACACAGAGAAAGATGAACTAGGTTGAATTCTTAATAAATTTGGTACGTGAAATGAGGGGAAAGGAAGGGTCAAAAAGTCTCTCGGAGTGCCAACCTTAGAGTCATTCTTAGTTTTTTTTCTCCCTCACCTCCCATGTCCAAGAAGTTAATAAATCTGGTTAATTCATTCATTCAACAAGTATTCATTAAGTACTTACTACATTATATCTCCCATCTCCATGCCTTTGCACTGTCTCTCATGCCTCCTGTTTCCTCCAAAATTCTGCTAGAAGTAGCACCTTCTACATGAAGTCTTTCCTGATTACTTTATCTACTAAATAATGTCACCCCCCCAAAAAAAGTACCTGATATATATATATAATGGGGCACTAGAGATAGGAGATTATTATCAGAACAGTGTGGCACCCCCTTAGGTCATGTTCATCTGGAATTCCAGGCCAGCTCATTGAAGCATGGGGGGCAGAGGGGGTAGAAAGAAAGCCTTCACGCATGTGTTTTGGAGAGTTATTCTCTCTCATCTAACTTCCAAACATGCAAATATCTTCTGAATGTTTACTCTTATGACTCAGAGATTCATATTGTGTGGTGACAAAAAAGTCCTTTCATTGGATGCCGAGCTGGAAGTCCATGAATATATATGTAATGAAGAAACTCCCCCATATGTGGCATGGGGACGGTGTTGTAAAGCAAGGCAACATAGTACCAATCTGAGGATAGAATCGTGATGGAGACTGCCAGCTCCTCTCATATCAGCTTCTTTACAGTCTTTGCCTTCAAAAATCTTGAGTTGGATTCACCCATCTTCTCTCTTGAAACTGAAAGCCAGTGTAGGCAGAGCCAAGATGGCAGAGGAAAAACAAGGCTCTTCCAAATTTTCCTCCAAACAACTTTAAATAATGCCTCAAAGCAAATTCTGTCATGGCAGAACCCACAAAAGGACATAGTGAAACAATTTTCAGTCCAAGACAACTTAGAAGGTCAGCAGGAAAAATCTACCATATTAGGATGACAGTGGCACACAGGCTGTGCCAGCCTAGGCTGAGCCACAGCAAACCAGCACTAGGTCTAGGATACAACTGAATTAGCAGTGTCAGTGATTGCTTCTAGAGCTCTCAGATCACAAATAGTAAAGGGGTTGAATACCTGGAGATTACAGGGGTTTCTGTGTCAGCACTGGCCACAGGATTCTGTTGCCTTGCCTATACTTAGATCTAGGTGGCAATCCAGGGTCCTAGTCCCAGAACAAGGAGGAGCATTAGCACACCAGAGCTTGTGGCCCCCAGGAATTGAGGCCCCTGGTCACAGTTCCAGGGCAAAAAAGACTGTTCATGGTCACTCAGAGACCAGAGTGCAGAACAGGAGAGTAGTAGTAAACATACCTTTCCTTAGATCATACCTCCTTTGAAGAACTGAAAGCTTGCAGAGCCCTAGAATTAGCTCTGAAAACAGCAGCATAAAAATGTTTAAGCTTGAGACAGTGCTCCTTGCACTCCAGGAGCAGACACTAACTTTAATATGAAGTTCAAAGTCAAGAATAGGTGAGAAAAATGAACAAAAAAGGCTGTACCTCAAAGAGACCATAAAATGGGAAAAGGTCCCATATGTACGAAAAGTATTTATAGCAACTCTTTTTGTGGTGGCAAAGAATTGGAAATTGAGGGAGTGCCCGACATTGGGGAATGGCTGAACAAGTTGTGGTATATGAATGTAATGGAATACTATTGTGCTATAAGAAATGATGAACAGGAGGACTGCAGAAAAGCCTGGAAAGACTTACATGAACTGATGCTGAGTGAAAGGAGCAGAACCAGGAGAACATTATACACAGTAACAGCCACAGTGTACAAGGACTATTTCTGATAGACTTAGCCTTTCACAGCAATGGACGTACCTAAAACATTCCCAAAGAACTCTGGATGCAAAATGTCATCCAAATCCAGAGAAATAAATATGGAATTTGAGCACAGAAAAAAGTAGACTATTTTCTCTTGTGTTATATTTTGTTTTGGTTTGGTTTTTCTCATAGTTTCTCCTGTTTATTTGAATTCTTCTGTGCAACATGTGAAAATACATTTCATAAGAATGTATGTGTAGAACCATATAAAATTGCATGCCATCTCAGGGAGGGAGGGAGAAGGAGGAAGAGAAAATTAAAAACTTATGGAAGTTATTGTTGAAAACTGAAAACAAATAAATAAAATGAGCAAATAACAAATATTTCCCTTTGGGTGAAATCTGGGAGATCTTTCTTTTAGTTCAGCAGTATCATGCTGTCATTGGGAGAACTCTTTCACTTTGTATTGTCTGGTATAAGAATATAGATAGATTAGATGAATAGATAGATAGATGATGGATGTGTGTGTACATATATATATATGTATATATATATATATATATGTATATATATATATATATATACATATATATATATGTATGTATGTGTATATAGAAAAAAAAGATCCTGGTTGGTACTATGAAGATCAAAACACAAACTCAGAAGACAGCAAAGTCAAATTTGACGTATCCAAAGCCTCAAAGAAAAAATGTGAATTTATCTCTGGTCATGGAATAGCTCAAAAAAGATTTTCAAAATCAAATAAGAGAAGAGGAAAAATTGGTTAAAAATAATAATAATAAATTACAGTGATGCAATAAAATCATGGAAAAAGAGCCAACAGTTTGGTAAAGGAGGCACAAAATATTGATGAAAACATTGAAAAAATATTGAAGAAAATAACGGCTTAAAAAACAGAACTGTCCAAATGGTCAAAGAGGCACAAAAATCCAATGAATAGAAAAACACCTTAAAAAGCAGAACTAGTTGAATGGGAAAAAGTGTGCAAAGATCACTGGGAAAAAAATCCCTTAAAAATTAGAATTAAACAAGTGGAAGCTAATGGCTACATGAAACGTCAGACAACAATAAAACAATATCAAAAGAATGAAAAAAATAGAAAATATGAAATATCTCACTGTAAGAATAACTGGCCTGGAAAACAGATCCAGGAGAAATACTAGAAAAATTCTTGGACTATTTGAAAGCCTACTAAAGAAAAAAGATGAGGGGAATCTATGTGCTTGCCTCAACCAGCCCTCATTGAGTCTTGAGGGGATTTAGGAGCGTGGACAAGCTGGAATGCTGTACTTATTTCAACTGGCCCCATCAAGACCCAGGAGTAGCTGCCCACACTTCTCACCAGCCCCTTCTTAAAGGGTGATTAGGGAATGCTGTAGCAGTTGATGGTCCCATTATCAGCAACCTTCTTGAGAAGACTAGACTAGAATAAAGTGAGCTAGCTTATTTAACCCCTTATTGTGCCTCTGTTCCTGTCTTCCTGTCTGCCCAAATCAAGCGTGAACCTATGCTAATATTAGGACATCTGCTAGCAGCCCTCCTGTGTTTATCTGTGTAACAATTGGCATAGTCAATGTGTTAGAGGCTGGAGTCAAAAAACCTCCAGTGATTCTTGTGCAATACCTAGCAATACTGCTACTTGATCTGTATCTCAAAGGGATAAAAAAGGGAAAGGACAAATACATGCAAAAAATATTTATAGAAACTCTTTTCTGGTGGCAAAGAATTAGAAATTGAGGAAATGCCATTAATTGGGGAATGTCTGACCAAGTTGTGGTATAGGATTGTGATGGAATATTATTGTGCCATAAGAAATGATCATCAGGATGCTCTCAGAAAAATCTGGACAGAATTACATGAATAATACAAAATGAAATGAGCAGAACCAGGAGAACTCCATACACAATAACGGCAATATCGTATGATGATCAGCTGTGAATGACTTAGCTATTCTCAGCAATATCATGATCCAAGATACTTCTGAAAGATATGTAGTAAAAAATGCTATCCATCTCAAAAGAAAAAACTGATCAACTGAATGCAAATTAAAGCATACTTTTTTTACTTTATTTTTCTTGGGTTCTGTGTTTTTTATGTTTTACATGACTGCACTTCTATAACCTATATTAAATTGCTTGACTCCTCTGATGGGGAAAAGGAGGAAGGGAAAGAATTTTGAACTGAAGGTTTAAAAAAACAAACTTTAAAGACAGTTTTTTGTGTAATTAGGAAAAATAAGATACTAAATAGAAATGCAAAAAAGGAGAAAAGCAAAAAGAAAATAAAAGAGGAAGAGAGAAAGACAGAGAGAGAGAGAAAGAGAGAAACTGAAAGCCAGATGCCCAAAGCTCTAGGAAACTGAAAAGATTTGAAGAACCTTGTGCTCTCAGTTCACCAAGTCTGCCCCACTTCTCACACAGATGCAAGGAGTTAAGGTCCACCAATGATGAAAGAATTCCATACCAATGGGCTCTGAGACTTGGGTTACATATTTTTTCTAGATTTCAAGTAAATGCATATTTGAGGTGAGAGTATCCAGTTGACCAACTAGACTGAGAGATGCATCAAATCTGCGAGGTCCCACCAAACAAGAATTGGTAGCCAAGTCTGTAGTAGCAGAAGACAGAGAACGTTACCACAGTCTAAAACTTCCTAATGTTCTTATGAGGCCATTTCAGTAAATCCCTTTGCTTTGATCTAATTGTGCCTGTTGGTTGGCTATTAAAGAAAAGAGTACCTAAAGCAGCCTATGAGCTCTAGTTTCAGGAGTACAGACTCACACAATACTTTGAACCTGAGGAGTTGCTCCCTTGGGGTCTCAACCCATGGGCACAGTTGGCAGTGATGGTCCCACTGTAGTGATGCTATACTACAGTTTGGATGTTGTGTATATTGTTCTTTTGCTGTGCTTTTTTACTTTGACTCAGTTTATGCAAATATGGGAATATTTCTTCATATCTGCTTTTTCTCAAAGTACCATGATATTCCAAAATATTCATATACCATCTTTTTTTCAACCATTCCTGAATTAGTGGAAACTCACTTTGTTTCTGATTCTTTGCTACCACAAAGAGGGTTGTGATGAATATTTTGGTAGAATCTATACTGTATAATATAGGCATACAGGAAAGGAGTAGGGAAAGTCATCTTAGGAGCTGAAAACCTAAGGACACAGAACTGTGAGGAAGCATGTGTGTGTGTGTGTGTGTGTGTGTGTGTGTGTGTGTGTGTGTGTGTTGGGATTGAAGGGACTGGAGTGAAAAGACTGACCTTAGGAGAGCCAGAAGTGAGCTTGGGGAGTAGTAGAATACAAGGTTAGTTAAATTCTTTTGTAAAGTCTATTCATTTTTCAGTTCTCAACATTCACTAACCCATCCACCCCTTCCTCCAGTCTGTCCTCCCTTCTGTTACCCTTCTTCCATTCCCCTTCCCCTCTATTTTCCTGTAGAGAAAAATAGATTTCTATACTCCATTACCTGTGTATCTTAATTTCCAGTGGCTTGCTAAAACAATTTCTAACATTTATTCTTAAAGCTATGAGTTCCATATTCTCTCCCTCCCTCCCCACCCACTCTCATTGAGAAAACAAGCAATTCAATATAAATCATACATGTGTAACAATGCAAAGCACTTCCATAATAGTTATGTTGTAAAAGACTAACCACATTTCCCTCTGTCCTATCCTGACCTCAATTTATTCCATTCTCTCCCTTGACCTGTCCTCCTACAATCGTGTTTGCTTCTGATTATCCTTTTCCCCAATTTCTTGTCCATTCTGTGATCTTCCCTCTCCTATCCCCTTATACTCTGCTTTCCTGAAGGATAAAATAGATTTCCAGATCCAATTGAATGTGAGTTATTCTTCCTTAAGCCAAATCCCATGAGAGGAAGGCTCAATTATTTCCTTTCATCTCCCCGTTCTTCCCCTCCATTGTAAAAACTCTTTCTTTCCTCTTTTATGTGAGATGATTTGCTATATTCTACTTCTCCTTTATCTTACTCCTAGTATATTCCATTCAACAGTAAATTTGGATTTTTTAGGTATTCTCCCTTCATATTCAGTTTACTCTGTGCCCACTGTGTGTGTGTATGCATATATATATGTATATATATACATATATATACCCATATACACATGTACATATATGTACCTACACATATATAATATACACATACATATAAACATACCATACATGCCTACATATATTCCCTCTATCTACCTTAATCCTGAAAAAGGTCTCATAAGTTACAAATAACATCTTTCCATATAGATTCATAAAGAGTTCAACTTTAATGAGTTCCTTAAGGCTTCTCTTTCCTGTTTACCTTTTCATGTTTCTCTTGATTCTTGTATTTGAAAGTTAAAATTTCTATTCACCTCTGGTCTTTTCGACAAGAATGTTTGGAAGTACTCTATTTCATTGAAAATCCATTTTTTCCCCTGAAGTATTATATACAGTTTTGTTGGGTAGCTGATTCTTGGTTTTAATCCTATCTCCTCTGACCTCTGGAATATTATATTCCTTCAGTCCCTTAGTATAGAAACTGCTAAATGCTGTGTTATCCTGATTGTATTTCCACAATACTTGAATTGTTTCTTTCTGGTGGCTTATAATATTTTCTCCTTGACCTGGGGATTCTGGAATCTGGCTGCAATATTCCTAGGAGTTTTCCTTTTGGGATCTCTTTCAGGAGGTGATTGGTGAATTCTTTCCATTCTATTTTACTCTCTGGTTCTAGAATATCAAGGTATTTTTCCTTGATAATTTCTTGGAAGATGATATCTAGACTATTTTTTTTATCATGGTTTTCAGGTAGATTAATAATTTTTAAATTCTCTCTCCTGGATCTACCTTCCAGTTCAATTGTCTTTCTGATGAGAGATTTCATGTTGTCTTCTATTTTTTCATTCTTTTGGTTTTGTTTTGTAATTTCTTGGTTTCTCATAAAGTCATTAGCTTCCATCTGCTCCATTCTAATTTTTAAAGAACTATTTTCTTCAGTGATATTTTGAACCTCCTTTTCCATTTGGCCCATTCTATTTTTTAAAGCATTCTTCTCCTCATTGACTTTTTGGACCTCTTTTGCCATTTGGGTTAGTCTATTTTTAAAGGTGTTATTTTCTTCGGCATTTCTTTGGGTCTCCTTTAACAAGCTGTTGACTCACTTTTCATGATTTTCTTGCATTGCTCTCATTTCTCTTCCCAATTTTTCTTCCACCTCTCTTACTTGATATTCAAAATCCTTTTTGAGCTCTTCCAAGACCTGAGACCATTGCATATTTTTTTGAAGGTTTTGGATGTGAAAGCCTTGACTTTGATGTCTTCCTCTGATGGTATGCTTTGTTCTTCCTCATTGGAAAGGATGAAAGAAAATACCTTTTCACCAAGAAAGTGACCTTCTATAGTCTTATTTTTCCCCTTTTTGGGGCATCTTCCCAGATAGTTACTTGACTTTTGAGTCCTTCATCAAGTAGAGGGTGTACTACCCTAGACTTCAGATGTTTTGTGCAGCTGTTCTCTGAGATATCTCTAGGGACTTGTAAGTTCTCAGTTCCTCCAAGGGGGCACAATCAAGGGAGAGGAGTTTACTCTTCTCCTGGTCTGCACTCTGGTCTGTGAGCAACCACAAGCACCCTTTTCTGCCCTGGAAATGCGAGTAGGATTTCCTCTCCACAGCCATCACCAACTCTACCTCTCCAGCACCAGTGCTCTTCCTCACCCCAGGACTGCCACTGAGGGCTGAAATCCAGATGAGCTGCTTGATTCCCCCAGTGTCTTTAGGCTGAGGACTCCAAAAGTGGATACTGCTGCCACAGTTGCAGTGGCTACTGCCACCCTGGAGCCAGGGGTGGGGCCAGATCATGATTTCCTCTCACCCAGCTGAAAGAGCTTTCTTACTGACCTTCGAAACTGTCTTTGATGTTTGTGGGTTGAGAAATCTGGGAATCACAGCTGTTACCTGTGATTCCATGCCCTGAAGCTTTCTCCAGTTTGTCCTTGTCTCATAGCCCAGGCTGTGCTGTGCTCTGCTCAGAGCCCAGTGTCAGCTTTCCAGACTGTCTTGGGCTGGAAATCTCTTTCACTCTGTCATTTTGTGGCTTCTGTTGATCTGGAATTTGTTTAGAGTCATTTTTACAGGTATTTTACAAGTTACGGGGGGAGAGATAAAGCAGGTCAGTCCTTCTGCTCCACCATCTTGGCTCTGCCAGTTAAATAAGTTCTGTGGAAGCTTTTAAGGGGTTGATTCCTCCCTATTCTACTATCATACCTTTTTCCCAGAATCAGATCAGGTGAATCCATTCTAGAGTCTTGAATGTAAACGATCAATCAATAAATAAGAATTTATGAAGTCCCCTCTATGTTCAGGAATACCAGACACTTAATAGACACACACAAAAAATTAGAGTCTGATTCTTCCAAAGTAATTATACGGTGTTTTGAGGAGCATTTAGACCAGGCAGGGATGTTAGTGGTGGAAGGAGATTGTGAATGGGTAATAACTAGGTACTTAATAATGATGATGTTATTAACAACAACTAGCATTTATATAGAGCTTTAAGGTTTGCAAAACACTTTACTTTTCATTTGAGCTTCACAACAACCTATGAGATAACTGCTATTATCCCCATTTTACAGATAAGGAAACAGATTATCAGAGTTTAAGTGATCTACCTAGGTTCACAAAGCTAGTTAGAGTCTTAGGCAGGATTTGAATGGGGATCCTGCATGCTTGAGGCCACACATGGCCCTCTAAGTCCTTGAATGTGACCCTTTAACTGAATCTAAACTTCACAGAACACATCCTCTAAAATCCTATAAAACTTGGATTCAGTCTAAAGACCACACTCAAGGACATAGAAGGTCATATGTGACCTCAAGGCCACAAGTTCCCCACCCCTGCATCCACTGAACCACCTAGCTGCTCCCCGTCCCCATTTTCCCACTCCTTGAATATATTCTGTGCTTCTCTACCTCTTGGTGCTTTCTATTCACTAGAATTGCTGTAATAGTAATTTAAAGTGGAAAGATCTTTCTTATTAATTAATAGGCCTATATGATCTGCTTGGATCACTTAGAAGCCTGGGTCACATGTGGTGGGAGGAGCTTGCTGAAGAGGCAGAACAGGAAGGGTGGAGTGGAACCGAGAGGAAGTGAGTGAGTGGGATCAGGTCCGAGGGGAAAGAACACAGGCAACTGACACATTGTGACAGGTGATAGTGAGAAGGCCCTGGCTGAGGGAGGGGAGGTTTGAGACTGATACATTGTGACAGGTGATAGTGAGAAGGCCCTAGCCGAGGAACGGGAGGTTTGAGAGTGGCTTTACCCTCTGCTGTGATCAGGTCTCTTAGCTTCTTGGTCATCATGATGGATTTTGCTTTCTGATTCTGGGATTTGGCTTTGTAGTGCTTAAATAAATGTTTTCTGCCTTCTATGTGGCGAGTCTTTTATAATATATGATTGAGGACTATACTGGCATATTCATAGTCAACACTAGTGTTGTGAATGTTGCCTTAGTGATACAGTTGCCTATCCCTGGAATCCTTCCCCTTCCCCTTTGCCCCATGGATTAATGCCCATCCATTTAAGCATTCCTAAAATACCACTTCTTCCAGGAAGTTTTCCCTGACCATCACCATGCTCCCCAGCTCTCATGTTGGTAATGACCTTTTCTCCTTTGGCCCAAATCACAGAATTTGGGGGGGGTGGAAGGGACACTAGTAGCCATTAAGCTCGAACCTACACATGAAAAGAATCCTAACTGTATGGCTAGAAAAGGTGCCCTAAATTCATCTGCTTCTCCTAAATCTGGTCTGTTTACTGTAACAAGTTTATTCCACCCTCTGCTCAAAACACACAAAAAACTGTACAAAAATCTTTCCAAAAATAATACCAAACCCTCCTATCTTCATAATCTGGCCCAAGGGGAAAGGATGCAGCTTTTACCATCCCCTTGCTCCATCTTGTGGGGAGTCATCTTGCCTTTTTCCCACCTTTGCTGTACAGTTCCCCCTCCCACTCTCCACCAGAAGGATCAAGGTAATGGTATATGCAACATGCCCACATCTATGGACAACACAAAATCTAGTACATCTGAAAGTATTAGGTGCTATTAAGAGGTCCCCTGAATTTGTCTTTTTGAGCTGCCATATTTTCCAGAAACATTGGACCCAGAGCATGGAGAAGACTCTGAAATGTGTCAAGGACAAAGTTCCCTCTGAGCTGAGATAATTTGTTGTTGTACCCCAAGCTGGACTCCCTGTGTATCCTTGGGAGGCAAGACAGCCTTCAGCCATTCTCCTTGATTTCCACATGCAGGTTCATTCCTCTTGTAATAAACCTAGTTTTCACAGAAGTCTCCTGAAGCCGTGAACGCTTGTTGACAGAACATCTGTTTGCTTACTGTCTCCCCCGTTAGATTATCAGCTCCTTGAGGGCAGGGACTATCTTTTGCCTCTTTTTGTGTCACCTGCACTTAGTATATGATAAGCACACTGTCTGGCACATAATAGGTGCTTAATAAATATTGAATTGAATAGAAAGATTAGCAGATGAGAAATGAGTGCTGAGGACCTAGCGCTGGATGGGATTAAGGTGAAAAGTGGAAGGAAGCACGTTAGTGAAGAGATCACTCATCTCTCTGTAAGTCTGTCTAGACTAGGCAGAACAAGTGGTGGCCCTGCTACTGTGCTTGGACTCAAATTCTAAAATCAGATTTCTCTCTAAAAATCACATTTCTCACTAGCCTCAAAACACTGTCCCAGGCAGTTTCTCCCCAGCCCAAGGACACAGCCTGCCCCAGTAACAACCATTATCTCCTTTCCTGACTCCATAGCCAGCTTCACCTATGGAATTTATTAGTCTGAACCAGCTGTATACTGGTATGTATACTTCGTGAGAGCATTTACTACTCACTGACCAATCTTATGTATCCTAGACTTAGACATACATGTATTCTCTTACATTTATCCTGTCTAATAAGATGATGAGAGCAGCCTGGTATTCCCTGGTCAGTCCTGACGGTTAGCGGGGGTGGGGGGAGGACCCACCCAGGATTCAAGTCTGTCCTCCGTCAGAGAAGGGGACAAAGGGGCAGTGGAGGCCAGACATAGCCTGACTAAAGTTGAGACTGGGAAGAGACCGAGGGTATGGCTCAGCTGATTGTTAAATGTTCAGTGTAAGCATTCACAGCTCAAAAATGAGCAACCCTACAAATCAAGGCTTGTTGGATTGATTTCTAGGTTTGAGAAAGAGATGAAGGAAATTAACATTGGGGAATTCAGACTACGTTTCCCAGGATGCATCCATCGGGCTACGCAGGGCTCACGACCCCACGTTCTGAGCCGTTCGTAGTCAGCTGATCATCCTGCGAAGGGGCGGGGCGGGACTTGTGGTCCCGGAAGTGAGGCCAAGATTGTGGCGGAAGTGAGTCCCGGCAGGGAAAGGGAGCGGACGGGGAGGCCGGGACGCGCCTCCCCTCCCCCCTCCGCTCCCGCTGTGTGCGAGCGCACGCTTGCTACTGCGTGAGTGCGTGCGTGCTCGCGTGCGTGCGTGCGCGGCCCCGACGGCCGGGCGTCGGACGGGCAGGAGTCGGGCGTGTCCGGAGGCGGCGGAGGTTGGGGCTGGGGCAGGTGCCGGAGGAGCCGACCGGGCTGGGGCGTGTCCCAGGGCTGCCGAGAAGCCCGGCCTGAGGCGCAGGACGGCGGTGAGCCCGGGGGAGGGGGGCGGGAGGGAAAGAGGACACGTGACCCCGCGGGGATGGCACGTGACTCTTGGGGGCGGGTTCTCCCCAGGAAGGCGGGTGGCTCCCCAGTGCCCAGTTCGCGGACCCTTCCCCGCGTCCCCGGGGTAGCGGAGCGTAAACCAAGGGGGCGTGGTGGCCGATAAACGCCTGCCGCGCGCTCAGCGCTTCGCCGTTACTGTCGCCAGGCAGGCAGACAGTTCTGTGCAGCGGCCGGCGGTGTAGACCGCCCCCGGAGGATGCTGTCAGAGTGGGAGCGAGCGCGCGGCCCGCGCGGGTAGGGGACAGGCGGCCGGCCCAGTCCAGTCCGGCCCGGCCCGCGGCCTGAGCGCGGGGACAGGCGGAAGCCCCTGCGCGCTAGCCCCGAGCTCCCGTTCTCCTCGGCGGTGCCGTGGATGGGGCGGTGTTTGCGGTCGGGATGTGTGCGGGGGGGTTAGCGAGGGGGCAGCCGGGAGCCCCTCCGGACCTTGCTTGGGCCCAGGGGTAGCCCCAGGTGCCTCCCCAGTGAATTTCACCGTGTTGACTTTGGCCTGTGGTCCTGGGGCGCCAGAATTTGTGGGGATCCCTGACCTTTTCCACTTGGCCCTTCCCAGTTTTGAGGCATCCACAGATTAGTTCATCAGGTGGGGAAGCCCTTCCATGGTTAAAATATGGGACCTAAGGGGCAAGTGCATTTCTGGGCAGTCCCCTGAAGAGGTGGCACAGACGGGGGCGGGTATTAGCCCCAAAATCTTAGGGCGGTGTTAAGCTGTTAAAGTTTAGAACTGTACTAAAATTTTTGGCACGGGTAGAAGCCTGCCACGCTTGTGTTTACATAATTACATTCTACTTACATGTCTCCAAATAGGCCATAATGTATGTCATGACTCTCTCATGAGAAATTTTTAAAACAACAATAGCTAGCGTTTGTGGAATGCTTGAAGTTTGTAAAGTGCTTTACATATATTCTCTCATTGAATCCTTAGAACAGTCTTATGAAGTAGGTGGTATTCCTGCCTCCATTTTACAGACGAGGAAACTGAGACTGAGAGGTTAAGTCATTTGCCCAGAATTACACATCTAGTAAGTGACTAAGGCAGGATTCAAACTCAGGTCTTCCTGGCTCCCAGGACGCATGTTCTTTACATTTCATGGCCACTGATCTGCTTCAAGCCTTACTGTAGTACAGGGAGCCTGTGTTTATAGCATTCCTCCTATTTGTCAGAGGAGGGACCCTGTCCATGGGGAAAAGGCTATATACTCTGTCATGACATCACAGACTTCAAGTTGGAAGTCACCTCTGAGACCACCTGTACCTCTCATTGCAGCCCTTCCACACATCTCTGACAAGGGATCCGACATCATCCTCTCCCTGAAAACGTCAAATACTGAGGAACTTGCCTCCTGGAAAGACAGCCTTGTTCTGCCTTTTGTGTCCAAGCAGAACAAATTGGATATTTGCTAACCCTTCCAGAACTGAAAGCTTGTGCTGCTATTGTGTGTAGCCCAGATCTTCATTTCTGCAAGCTTAGCATCCACAGTTCCGTTCATTGATGTTCGTATCCCCAGGCCCTTTTCCATCCTGGTTGCTCTCCTCAGGAAACTAGCTTATCTGGATCTTTCCTAAAATAATATGACTCCCAGAACTGAACACAGTATTCCAGATATAATCTGACCAGTCCTGAGTATACAGCAGGTCTAGTTCTCCCCTCCTTTTTCTTGAATGTCACATCTCTCCCCATGAAGGATGAAATCTCATTCTCCCTTTGGTGGTGATATGGCCATATTTCAGTGGTAGCAATTACAGTCCACTAAGACTCCAGAGTTTCATTTGAGACAAATTACTTATTGTCTCGCCATGACTTGCCATCTTTTCTTTTGAAGTTGAGTTCTTTGAACCCCAGTATATTTATATATTTATTAGTATTAAATTTCATAACCTAACATTTGGCCCAAATCCTTGGTTAGCAGTGCTACTAAGCACAGAAGTCCAAGCCACTCCACTGGAGACCTTCCAAGGTAACAATGAGCCATTGTGATATGCTATTTTTTTCCCACTATATCTAAAACTCCCTTTTAAAAATTCTTTGTGAACCTCAGTAAGTTCAGCTGGTTCAGAATTTTTTTCTCCCAACATTATTCCTTTGTCTTTGTATCTGTCATTTGGTACCTCCTGTTATTTCTTCTGTCTCCTGAACCTAGGTTGGATGTTGAATTCCTTGAAGACATGGGTCTTCTTAGCCAGCCGTTTTTCTTCTCTACCAGAATAATTTCCCTTTGTGTTTTCAGGATTTCATTCTTTCTCATCCCTCATTCTTCCTAGTTTGACTTCTCTGTAGAATTTTAGTCCATGGAATCCTACTTTTCCACTTTTGCAAATTCCAAGATTAACAGGTAATTTTTCTCTAGAACCTTCCCCAGGTTTCCATCACTTCAACTTGAGCAACACATTTCTTTATATTTGTGAGAATCATGTCCAGAAATGAATCTTTTGGTTCTTTCACTTTTGAGTGATGAAATCTAAATCATGAGCCATATTGCCTTTAGCAGAAAAAGCCCCAACAAGTATCTGGAGGATTGAAGCCCACCTCGCTGCTCTCAGGCCTCTTTGCCAGGTCTGTGACTTCCATGTGCCTCTCCACATGGGTCTGTTTCCGATACGTGCACGTTTTCTTCCTTATCAGGGTCATTTTTTTTTTTTTAACTTTGCCCTTCCTGCACACAGTGTAGTTGGCTTTCTCTCAGGCTCTCTTACCACCAGCTCTGCTCTTAGACCCTCAGGCTTGTCTGCTCTGTGACTTAACCACTGACTTTCCACTGTCTGTCTGGACTGAATTCTCTGGGGGGGAACACTCCAGCTGTTCGGTGCACACAGCCCACCAGCATAAAAGCTACTCCCCAAGGGGAATCCTCCGCACCCCACATGAAGGACTGCTTGTGTTGTGTCCCAAGTCCAGGCCTCAGCCTGGGTCCCCTGTGCCTCCATCCTACATGTGAAAGAGGGAGTTAAGTCATTGTTTTTCTCTCCCTCTAGTCCTTCTCTCCCACTCTCCCCTTCCTTCCTCTCTCTCACGTATCCTATCGGCTACTTCAGTTCTCCTCCTCCAGATCTGCTCTAGGCATAGTCTAGCTTCTCAGTCAGTTTGAGCAGGAGGTGAGTGATTTGCTGTTTTTGCTTTGGGCAGTGGGTATAGCCCAATCTCTTCCTTACCCCCACATTTAGCCAGCCCCATAAGCTCTTCCCTGAAACTGGTTCTGCCCCTATCTTTTACCTATCAAAATACATTCATGTCTTTTATCTCATTTTGTCTGCATGAGAACCTGTTATCCATGTGGGGAGGTGGCTGCATCCTCATATCATTTTGTATATTCAGAGAGAAACTAAGTGATTTGTTTAGCCCCCAGAGACAAAGCTGGGACTAGAATCCAGGCCTCCTTGGTCATGGCTCACCTTTGGATAGCACTTGAAGGATTGCAAAGCACTTTACAAATATTGTCTCATTTCATTCTCATGACTATATAACAAAGTAAATATGATTCTTACTGCATTTTACAGATGAGAAAACGAAGGCTGACAAAGGGTAAGTGACTGGCCTAGGGTCATACAGCTAGTAAATATCAGAGACACACAGTATGAACTCAGGTCTTCCTGACTCCAAGTCCAGCAATTCTATCTACCACTGAATCTAGCTGCCTTCTCCTAGGTATTGCCTGTTTTCTGTAATGTTAAAAAAGGATGTTTCCATATTTTACTAGCCTCAGAGTATTATTCTTTCATGTACAGATTTTTATGGATTTTTTTGTTTTGAAATCACCTACATTTCTCCCTGTATTCTTTCTTCTCCTGGAAAGCCATCCATTATAACAAAGTTTTTTTTTTTTTTAAAGAAAAAAGAGAAAAAAATTCAGCAAAACAGGCCAGCACATCAGAAAAAATCTGCGAATATCTGCAAGGTTTTACACTCAAGGTCTCCAGTTTCTGCAAAGAAGCAGGGGCAGTGGCTGTCATATCTCTTCTTTGGGTCCAAAGTTGAACATTATATAGCAGCATTCAGTTTCGATTTTTTGGTAGTTTTTGTTTTTCCCATTTACATCGTGGAGATCATTGTGTCTCTTGTTTTCCTGGCTCTGTTGACTTCACTTTGCATTATTCATGTCAGTCTGTCCAGCCTTCTCTGCATACATTGGACTCATCATTTCTTACAACCCAGGCACATCCTGTTACTTTCATGTCCCGAGATTGGTTGAACTTTGCCCAGTCTTTGGGTTTCTGCTTTGTTTCTGATTCTTGGCTTCCACAAAAAGTGCTACAGGGAATATTTTCGGGTGTCCAAGACCGCCTTGGGCTATGTACCCAGCAGTGGAATCTCTGGGTCACACGATATGGACCTTTTTCTCACTTTATTTGCATAATTCCAAATTGCTTTACAGAATGGTTGTAACAATTCATGACTGCCCCCCATTACATTAGTGTCTCTGCTCTTGGACCTCCGACAGAAACTGTTCCTTTCCTCTCTGTTGTCTTATTCTCACCTTCTTCCTGCCTCATTCCTAAGGAGCTCAGGCTTTTCACCCAGTAGAACCTTTCCCTCTCCCAGGTAGTGCATGATGGAATTTTTGTTGCAGCTCTTGTTTGTCGTGTCCCAAAGCCAGGACTCATCCTTTGCATCGTCGTTGTTGTAGTCTTTGTGTCTTCCTTCTCCTGGTTCTGCTTCCTTGAAGTCTTCCCATGTTTCTCTAAATTGTTCATGTTCATTTCTTCTTATAACACTCTGATATTCCATTGCGTCTATGTAGCATACTTTGTCTAGCCGTTCCCCAGTCAGCGAACATCTACTTTGTTTCCAGTTTTTTTGCCACCATGAAAGATGTTGCTCTGAATATTTTGGTATATGTAGAACTGCCTTTCTGTCCCCAACTTCCTTGGCAGCAGAATCTCTGGGTGAAGTATTATGAACAGTTTAGTCATTTGCTTTCCAGAATGGTTGGAGTGATTCATGGCTCCCCCAGTGCATGTATCAATGTGTCTCTCTCTCAAGCTTTCTACATGAACCCTTCCCAGTTTTTTTGTTCATTTTCAGTGTGCATGGGGAAACCTCAGAGCTGAGACCAGTATTATTTGACCTAGTCGTAACCTAGTCTAATCTCGTGCCCACAGTAAGTGGAGCCCTCCCTAAGGCCTGTCTAACTACGGTGGCCCCCGAAGGAAGTATTCTGTTGCTCTTTTCCCTCAACTAAGCCTCCTAATCTGTGAGTCACACATTTTTTTAAGAGCTGTCAAACAGTTTTTTCCAAGGAATTCAGCATACTCATTTTTTTACATATGGCAGCTGATGACAGGACTAAAAATGTTGTTTCATTAATAGCTAGTTGAGGCACAAAGAGACTGATTTGCACACTCAGGATCACACAGAACTTAGGGTGAAGTACTGAAATTCAACCACTGTGTCCCAGCTCTGCAGCCAGAGTTCTGACCCATGGTACCTGTTGCCTGATCAAAGGAACGGGTTTGGAACCTTGAGGACTGTGGGCCATGATCCTTCCCTCTGATTCTAGGCTGCCTTTTGATTTCTGACTCTAAGGATCCTGGGTCTCTCACATCTTGGTCAGAGTGTTGTCTGTTTCACCCTGATGAATTTGGAACCACCAGGCAAGGATTGGTCTCCTTCATGAATTCTTTCTTTTCCTTCAGTGCTGGGTTCTCCAGATTCTGCCTTTCCCCAAGAAAGGGGAATAGAGGAGGAGGGAATGACTTCTGGGCTCCTGATGGCCAGGTCCCTGGTGAGTTATGGTTTCTTCTCTCTCCTGACATGCCACTTTGTTTCTCTTGCCCTTGTCCTCCTCCACTCTCAGGTGCCATCCAGGGATGACCAAAGCCGTGAATGGTCTCTGTTTAATGACTCTGGCTACATGGACTTCATAGAGTTGGTGGATATTAGGGCTAGAAGGGACCACTCTCTTATCTGACATAATGGTAAACTGTGATCCAGGGAAGTAAAATGTTTCATTCAGAGTCACTTGTTGCAGAGACTGTATGAAAACTGAGTACTCCATAATCTTTGTCCTGTATTCGTTCCATTCAGCCTCAGTATGTCAGAGAAATGTTCTCCCTTTTTTTAGTGTCCTCCTCTTGGGGAACATTTGCTTGTTCATTGAACTAAATGTATACTATACTGAGCCAAAAGTAGTGAAATAAACCAAGTCCTTAATCTTGTTGGGGAGGAAAAATACATGCCAGAAAAAAGTAATTATTAAGTACTTTTTCCAAATGGAAAGTCCGATCAGTGATCTGTAAACAATTGTGTCCACATGGAACGGGCAGTATATCAAAGATTTGTGATTTGGTTGTGTTGAGGATGTTCTACGTCTGTGCAGATCCCAGCCCATTTGTACTTTGGTAGCTAAGCCTCAGAGTGGGCACACAGCTGGTATGTGTCGGAGGTCCCACATGGTTCATATCTCCAGTCCTCCTCCTGCCTCTGGTCACAGTGGAAGGAATTTGCACACAGCTCTTCTGACGGGTGCATGACAGACCGTGTTGGTCAGCCTCAGCTGGGCCCCCCCTGCCCCAAGTCAGGCTTGGATCCTTGTCTTACTGCCCTGAAGCTGTTCCAAACCTCTTCCCTTCTCAAGCCCCACTTTGCTTCCTGTACCTCCGTCAGCTGAAGACTTGTTCTGTCCCTTTATTTCTGAGACCATTTTGGGGGTCAAGGGGACTGCTTTTTTTTCCATTTTTCTTTGTCTCAGAACCTCTCAGTATCATCTGCCCTTCTGTCCTTCTTTCCCTCAGGTTCTAACAAAGACATCCTTCCCATAACTGTGTCAGTCCTTCTCTTCCTCTAAGATGCAACTTCAGCACCATCTTCTGTGGCATCCCCGACATGCCTGTCATGTCCTCCTTCCCAAACTTGCTTGTATTTCACTATTTTGCCTTTGTCAAGGCAGCCCCTTCACATGTACAAGAGATCCCGTTGCATCCTGTCATCGTCAGCAGATTTCCACATCTGTCATCGCTAATCTCTTCACTTCTCTTCGGTTTCTGTTGGCTGCTTCCCTCCTTCTTGCACATGTGCTCTGTCTCTCCATCCCTCAAAAACCCTCTTGATTCCTGTTCTCTTTGCTAGCCCTCATTCTACATCTGCCCCCTTTTGTGGCTCATTGCTGGGAGGAGGCCATCTACAACAGATGCCTCCACTTCCTTCCCTCTTACACCATTCCAAACTCAACAGTTCAGTTTAGGATCTCATCATTCAGCCAAGTTACCACTGATCTCTTCCTTGCCACATCCAGCAACCTTTTCTCAATTCTCTTCCTTCTTGACCTCTCTGCAATCTTCTGAGTCTCTCCTGGTTCTTCTCCTCCCACTCTGGCCACTCCTCTGTCTCCTTTGCTGGCTCTTAATCCATGTCATACTCACAGTGGGGTCCCTTTTCTCCTTCTATACTCATTCGCTTGGTGATCTCATCAGCTGCCATGGATTCAACCTGAATATTTCTGGACCTCCACTCTCTCATCTCTAATTGCCTTTTATACATTGTGAACTAAATGTCCCATAAACATCTTAAATTCAGCATGTCCAAAACTAACTCATTATATCTTTCTCCCAGACCCACTTCCAAACTTCCCTATCACAGTCCAGGGTACCAGCATCCTCCCTGTGCCCCAGGCTCCCAACCTCAGTGTCATTCTGGGACCCTTTCACCTCCTGCACATTTGATCAGTTGTCATATCCTATCAAGGCTGCTTTGTAATGTTTCTTCCACGTGGCTTTTCTTTCCTCTGATGCTAACACTACCCTGCTCCCAGCCACTCATCCCCTCACCACTGGACCATTACTGTGGTCTGCCTGCTATAAATATCTCCTCACTCCAGCCCATCCTCCACTCAGCTGTCAAACTCATCAACCTAAAACTTGGGGGTGATCATCCCCCTATTTTTTAAATTCTTTAGTATTTGATCCCCAAGATCTCTTTGGCCCTTAAGCCTTTCATAACCTGACCTCTTCCTACTCTTTCTGTCTTCACGCACATATCTCTGTGACTTTCTGGGTGTCATAAACAAGACCCTTCCTCTCTTGGCTCCCTGCTCATGTCTGCCTCCTGGCTTCCTTCCAGGCTCAGTGGTGTCACACCTTCCCCACCAGGCCTTTGCTGTTCCTCCTCCCTCTTAGTCTTCCCCCGAGGATGTTCCTAGTTTACCCTGCATGTAGTTTGCGTGTATGTGGTTGTTTGCATGTTGTCTTCCCCATTAGACTATGAGCTCCTTGAGCACAGAGGCTGTCTTGCCTCTCTGTTTCTTCATCATCTCTCCCACTTGAACTTCTTGCAAGTAAGGGTTGTGTTTGTGTCCCCAGCACCTACCACACAGTACCCAGCACATATCACATGCTTGATAAATACTCATTGATCAATTGGTCAATAAGCAATCCCTCCCCAGACCCCCTCTAATGCCTCTTTATAGTGTGGAGTTGGAATTCAAGTTCTCAGATTCAGTCTAGAAGCATTTTGGGAGTAAGCCCTGCAGCAGATGAGGTCTGCCTTCCAAGGCTTAGCCGGACTCAGCATGGAGGAGGTCACCATGATGGCCTTTTGGGCATCAGGGCTTTGCTGCCATTGGATAAAACCAAGGCAGACGGGAGATGATTCTTAGCCTGCTCACGATGGAAAATGGACACAGAGTGGGCTGAGAGAAATGATTATTTCTCCTTTATATTAATAACTAACTAAAAGGGGGATCTAGATTTCTTTTCCTTTTTATTTCTTCTTTCTTCCCCCTCCCCCACATTGGTTATTGCTGTATTCATTGTCTTGTTACTTGTTAACCCCTTAGAGTTGATTTCCACCTGTCAGGAACGTCCACTCTTCCAAGAGCATGTAAGTGTAAGTGGCCTCTGTGATGCTTTGGTTTATAAGAGAAAGCCAAATGACAGTCATTTTATTATTAATTTTCTGCTAGCCATAATAAAAATTGATTCTTAATTACCCAGAAATTGTGTCTTGGACTTTTCATGTGTCACATGGCTAAGAATCTCAGTTTCTTGTGATCTTTAAACATTAACTTAGTTGTTGACACTGCTGAGTTGTTGAGATTTCCCACTTGAGATCACAGAGTTTGAGTTGGAAGAAACCTTAGGGCCCCTCTCACCCCTTCCCCCAACACCAAGAAGAAGCCCCTTATTTTAGACCTGACAAGTCTAGCCCCTGCTCAGCACCCCCAGTGACAACAAACTCTTGACCTTCTGCCACAGCTTTTTAGGTTTTTGGACACTGTCCACTGTGAAGTCAAACTAGCTTCCCTGACATACAGCTTATGTTTGGAGAAGCAAAGAAAAGAAAATTCATTTTATGGTGTATCCAGAGTTAACAAAAAACATCATTAAATGACACACAAGGTCCTCTGACCTTGCAGTGTTCTTGATCAGTGTTTGCCGCCATGGAGGACCATAGGACCACCGTAGAGATGAGAGATTTTAAGCTTCTAGAGGGCAGGGGTGTTTGATTTCTGCCCTTGCATCCCCAGCAAGTACCTGGCACCCAATAATCACTTGTCAAATGCTTATTGAACGAGGCTGACCCAGGCACTTGCAGATGGGACAGGGAGCTCAGGCCAGAATTGAGTATGAGGAGAGTGGGCTAGAACACAGTAAGGACATGATGCCATGATTGAAACCATCCCGAGGTATGCTGGGTTACAGAAGTCCTCCTGAGGCTAGTGGACAGAAGTGACTAAATGGCACAGCAACATCTCTCAGCAAGAAATTATGATCAGATAAGAGCAGGTGGAAACAGGCTCAGAAAAAGAGGGAGGGATTCCACATGGATCCTCCTGGCAGGGAAAAGAACTGGAGGACATCCTCAGCTCTAGGTTTAACTGCTTCTAAAGCTGGACTAGCTTCAGGTTGACTCCAGTAACTGGATGATTATATTGCTCAGAAGATGAGACTTGGGGCCGACCTGATACTTGTTTCCTGGTACTTGGAGAAAGTAGAAGAGGAGTCCCCATCTCCCTTCTCTTCCCAGCCAGTGCATGCATCATGGTGCTTCGATAGCTGCCCCCCTCCATCCCCCACCTCCTGACCAGGTCTGCTGCTTCTCCCTCATGTGCTATTCCTTTGCTTAGTAATTCAGGCCAGAAGTTGGCATTCCCCAATCTTCCAATCTCAGCTCTTTTCTCACTTGCAAAGTAGACCCCATGACCATCCCCTGCTGCTTTGCCTACATGGCCAGGCCTCTACTGCTCTTCCTGCTCTCATATTTTCTCTTGAAATTTCACCTGTTCTTTAATAAATGTAATTACCATGAAAACTTAGTCTCACTCACTGCTGTCCTGATCCACCCATCTGCGATGGTTGAATTTTTTTTCTCCCTCTTCACCTGTAACCAGCAAAATAAATCTGTCCTCTGGATACCTGTCATAATGCAAGCAGTCATTTGGGAGAGAGAACAAGGTGATGTTCATTAGACCTAGTGACACTTTGCAATTTATATCACATTAATTTTTGTGACCATCTTTATTTTACCTAGAAAGTATCAACAGGTAATGGACTGTGCTTAACATGGTGGATCTGTTAAGAAAGGGGTTTTTGTAATGCACTTGATGCTGTTACTACCAACTCTGTGACAAGAGAATTTTGTACAAGGTGAGGTCTCTAGAAATACTAGAGGTGGAACACACACAGCTCCTAGAACCAGCCAGCTTCCTGTTGTCCTCATGGTCCCTGAGTGAGCAGAAATTTTGATTCTTTCAGGAATTGGTGACATTCCAGGATGTGGCTGTGGACTTCACCCAGGAGGAGTGGGGGCACCTGGAGCCAGCCCAGAAGGAGCTGTACAGGGAGGTGATGCTGGAGAACTATCAGAACTTTGTCTCCCTTGGTAAGAACAACCTGCCCCTGTGCGCTGGTGTCTGTCCATTGGGCTAGGCTGCCTGGCTGAAGTGCTAAGTTGGGCTTTGTCTTAGTGTGTAGGGATAGTCATGAATGCTGATGGTGATGGGGACCATGGCTCATGTTTGTATTGTACCTCACGAGTTGTGAGGTGGTATTAACTGTATGTTATCTTGTTTGATCCTACCCCAAACCTGTGAGGTCAGTACTGTAGTCATCCCTATTTTACAGAAGAGGACAGTAAATCTTTATAAAATGGGTTCCATGTGCCAAGCATGAGAGACAGAGAGACAGACATTAGATGCCTTTCCATTGGCTCCACACTTTAGGAGTGTCTAAGCAACTGAGTATCAGTCTTCCCTGACTCTCCCAAGCATGGATTAAGCACCTCTGAGATATAAGGCATTATGCTAGGTGCTGGGGATACAGACACATGAGTGAAAGAGTTTCTGCTACTTCTCTATCCTTCTGGTAATGGGGGATCTTAGTGTTGCTGCTTTCTGGCCCCAAGGAAAGGGTGTTTGATTTATGGAACTAGACATCAGCTTTGTGGTACTTCCCCTACTGGGTTCCCTCCGGGTAGAGATTTCCCCTTTGAAATCAGACCCCTAGAGGCATGAAAGATTTCCCTTCCTGTAACCAGGATCACAGTAAGCTGATTTTCTTTAATTCTACAGCAACTCAAGTTTCTCTTCTCTACAGTGAAGGGGTGAGACCACATCACCCCTACAAGCCCCTGTAGCCTGAAATCTCTGATCCCATGGGCTCAGTCAGCTTACCTCCAGATTGCCTGGGAGCAGCATAGGATAGAGCATCCTTCCCAGGTCCTGGGTCCTTGGTGTTAATCGCTGCCTGCCCTCTACTTGTTAAAGAGAAAGGGGCTGCAGTGCATTCTGAGATGGCTTTCTGTTCTTAGCCCTTTGCCCTTGCTTTCCCTATCAGGACTGCCAGCCCCCAAACCTCATGTGATCTCCCAGTTGGAGAGAGGAGGCACACCATGGATAGCAGAAAGAGAAGTCCTGGGAGGCATTTGTCAAGGTGAGTGAGTGAAGGCCAATGGAAGTCATTGCCAACAAGGGCTTAGTGGGTCAGGAAGGTGGAAGTCCTTTTGAAATGGTAGGAGGCAGCCTTCCTGACAGGCTCCAGCACTAGGAGGCAGGTCTGACAGCTGATGATCTGTTGTCTGAGGGTTCTCATCGAGGCGCTCTTGAGCTTCAACAAATCTGTAGCACTTTTCCTTGTCTTCCTTTTGTTCCTTTTATTGGATGCTTACCTTGCTGGACTCTGGATCTCAGCCTTTCTCCCCTCCTCACCCTTCCATGTTTATTTTCCTCTGTTTATTTGGAAGATACTAAACAAATGCTATATGCTTATTTGTTTCAGTCGTGCCTGATTCTTCTTAACCCTATTTGGGGTTTTCCTGGCAGAGATATTAGAGTGGTTTGTCATTTTCTTCTGTGGATCATTTTACAGAGGAGGGAACTGAGGCAAACAGGGTTAAGTGACTTGCCACCTCTCTGCCCCACCTAGAGCTTAAGGTTCTAAAATGAATGCGTTCCTGCCCAGAAGTAGCTAGTATTACTTTTTTCATATCTCCCTCTTCATGTATTCCATTCCTTTTGTCTTCAGATGTAGGTAGGAGTAGCCTGTATTTTAAATAAACAAAAGTTTTACATTCCTCCTTTTCCCTCAATATTCACACACTCTCTCTTAGACTCCCACGTCCCTCAGCACCTCAATGGGGTGTAGTTTCCTTTGAAGGGATATTCCCTGCATAACATGTTTATTCATTAGTTACCCTGCTTTCTCTTGAGAGCAGACCCACCATTCCAAGGTAGCCTATTCTTTTCCAAGGTATCTCCATTTGTTAGGAAGACTGTCCTCCCATTGAGCTTGAATTACTTTATTTGCAACCTTGACCTCTTTTTGGGGGGCCAAATCAAATGAGTCTCTTCCACATGATGACAGTTGACGTAGCCCTTGGAGTTTTCTCTTGACTTCTTTCACACTGCCATTGTAGGGCGTGATCTTCAGGGCTGTTCTGCTTCGCTCCTCTGGCTGTTTGACAGCACGTCAGTATCCTTGCTAAATGGTATCAGCAAGAACAAAACAAAGTTTTCCTGTTTCAACCTTATATGCCATTTATCTGACTTTGTATTTGATTAATTTCCATACCACTTTCAGCCCTTGTGCCATGAAGTTCATCCACCACATAGCCCATCTTCCCTCTGCCCCTCAACCCAGTCATCATCTTAACTTCACCATCCTTACACCTCCTCATCTAACGGAAACAGGCTTTTTCTCAACAACATGGCATCCCTCACATGTTGCAATCAGTGGATAGCCACAGCTATTGGAACACAGCCTGACCCACAGAGCCAACTCACTGCTGCCACTTTCAGCCCCTTCCTCTGCCACTGGCATTCAATGGCACACCCTTTCTCAAGCCCCATTCAGTGCATACCCTGCTCCTGTCCTTGTTCCAGAGGCTCAGACAGCTTACCGTCTTCCTTTCCTATTTGTGGAACCTTCCTTGGAGATGACATAGTTGTGTGGAGGCCTTCTTGGCAGTCTGCACTCTCGTTTCATCAGCCTTCTCCAGCCACAGATGTATATGTACGCATACTGAGCCTGCTCCAGGCTTTTATTTATACTTTGAAGTTCTCCCAGTGTGACTTTGCCACCCTGACTTTGCTTCCCTCCATAACCAGTCGTAACTCCAAAAAAGTCATGTACGTGATGGGGGCTGAGGATTAGGGAAAGATCAGAGTTAAGATGGACTGGTGACCTGCTGGACCATGGCCTTGCCCACCCACTCCTGAACCTTCCAGGTGACTGCTCCCCATCACCAATGTTCTGTATTCACCTCTCTCCCCAAGGCCTCCATGGTCACTTGGGCTCAGGGCTTCCTTGCTGACGTCCTGGCTTCCCTATCCAATGGGGTTGGCATCACTGGAATATAAGCATCTCCCAGTTCCCTGCTTCCTGCTTCTCATCCCGCTGGGCCCTGGAGCTGCAGGGAAAGGTGTACCAGCTCATAGTCGACCTTCTGCATGAGGCTTTTGATTAATGTATTAAGATATATGTCTGATTAGTTGTAAGGATACGTAGATAGAGGGAATTTCCATTGGAGATTACTGTGTCAAAACAAAATTTAGCAGTAAAACTTTTGAAATAATTTTAAAATCCAAAATTGATATAGTTGCTTCTATGTTTTGATCTAATTTTAAAATCTAACTTGTTGATCAAAAATGTTGAAGAGTAAAAGGAAAAAATGGAGAACCAAAGTTCATCATCCCAGGTTAACCATCCATTATTCACTGGCCTTTGAGAACTGAGCAGTTCAGCCAGTTACAAAACACACTTAATTGTCCAACTGTTGTCCAATTAATATTTCTTCAGCTTAGTCATAGAGGAAACTTTTTTAAATTGATAAAGGTTTTTAATAGAGAAGCCAAGCATAAAATCCATGTGTCATCTGACTTTAGTTTCTAAGATTAACCTATTTTTCCTTTCTGACAATTAGACATTTCTTCTTAGAAAACTGGTAACCAATGGAAAATGGATTTATGCCACAGTTGTTTCCAATTTGATACACAATATAAATATTAAAATCCTAGCTAAAAATACTATAGAGAATAATAGAAAGTTAACACTTTACAATTGTAGAGAGGGCTAACATTCTGAAGTAACCATGAAATTGAGTGAGTTGCAAAAGGCAGAGCAGATGATGAAGTTTATATAAAATTACACTTTTCCATAAATGAATGCAGTTCAGCTACAATAGAAAATATAAGTATTAGGTGAAAATGTCTGTATTAAATTTCCATAGTAAAAGCCTGACTAACATCAAATCTAAGATTATGGGCCATTTTCCAATAGTGTAATGACCAACGGACATGATAGAGAAGTTTCAAAAGATGGGACTTCAGAATAGCAAATAAAGACAGCAACGAAACTGTAACAACTGTGAAGGTGTATCATTTACGTGAGTCAGGTTGGCAAAGATGGGAAAAGTCAGCATTGGTGGAATGTGCTTGTGGGACCACTTTGGAAATAAATGAAATACAGAATTGTATGAGAAACATAGGATTATTCATACCCTTTGATCTAGCAATCCTGGTAGATTTATGTTCCGTGAAGGCATGTTCAGAGACTTTCTCACTTGGTTTGCTGATATCTACAATATCTCCCTATCCAGAAATCCAAAACCATTATTACTCAGAGGAATGAAGTTGCTTTCATGTGTTCTCATAATGAATCCATGCAGGGTGTAGGGATCAGCAACTTTTCTAAATGTTCACAAATCATCAGCTCCATAATATGTTCTTGAGGGTTGCCCATGTTTGATTTCAGGTCTCATTTTGACAATTAGATATATTCCTAGATGACCGCACTCTAAGGACCAAGATTAATTCTTCCTTTACCCTGCAAAATAAACCCTTAATCCCAGGCAGAGAGGTACTGTGTAACAGAGCTCACTGGAAGAAGGAAGGAAGAAAACAAGCAATTAAAACTTAAAAACATTTTATGATATCTCATTGGATCCTCATAATAACCCTAGGAGGAAAGTGCTGTTATTTATTGCCATTTTACAGATGAGGAAACTGAGGCAGACAGATTTAGTGACTTTCCCAGAGTGACACAGTGAGTTTCTGAAGCCAAATTTGAACTCATGTCTTCCTGACTCCAAGCACTGTGCCACTTGGCTTCTTGACAGTGTTCATTTTACCCTTTTTCCAGTTGATTATAGACTCAGAACTGGAAGGAACCACAGATGCCACATAGTTTAGTCCTCTCATTTATGGATAAAAGAAAACAAAGGCCGAAGAAAGCTGTGGGACTTGCCCAAGGTCCCACAGAGAGGAAGTCTCATAGTTAAATGGGATTTGAACATGTCATCTGATTCCAGAGCTGGTGTTCTTGAATAAGCAGACAGTCCAGAAGTTAACCATACAGCAGTTTCCTTTCTTTTCTCACAAAGAAATACAGATATTCACCTTTATTTGTTTATTTCAGATTCTGTTATTTGGAAGACCAGATTTGAAGCAAAGACATCAGCTTCAAAGCAGGACATTTCTATGGGAGAATTATCCAAGGAAAGATGTTCAAAAAATGCGCTCTGGGAATCAAGGTTGTCAGAAGACTGGGATTCTGGGGTCACTTTGGAGGGGCAGAATCAGGAGAGCTGGTCCCAACCAGTTTCATTCGGTCACAGAATAATTCCTAATGAGTTGAGTGATCCTGAATGTAACACTTCCTTGAGAAGCCTCAGGGTAGGGTCAGTTCTTGTTCCAAAACAGAGTATTCCCATAGGAGAACAGCAAAGTCAGTTTGATATCACTGGAAGGAGCCTCATACAGTCTGCAGATGTTGTTAAGCATAATAAGTTTGCCTTAGGGAAGAAACTTTGTAAGTTCAAATCCAGGAAGCCTCTCAATTATCATTCAGACCTTTTTCAGTATCGGAAAGTACATCCTGGAGAGAAAGACCTTAAATGTAGTCACTGTGGGAAAGCCTTTGGGAGCAGATCATGCCTTATTGCACATCAGAGAATCCATACTGGAGAGAAGCCCTTTGAATGTGCTGAATGTGGGAAAGCCTACAGGCGTAAGGCACATCTTACCCAACACCAAAGAATCCATACTGGAGAGAAACCCTATAAATGTAATGACTGTGGAAAAGCTTTCAGCATTGATTCATACCTCATTAAACACCAGAGAATCCATACTGGAGAGAAGCCCTACAAATGTAGTCAGTGTGGGAAAGTCTTTAGCCAGAAAGGTCACCTTAATCAACACCAGAGGATTCATACTGGAGAAAAACCCTATGAATGCAATGAATGTGGGAAAACCTTTGGTCAATCTAGACACCTTAGTGAACATAAACGAACTCATAGTAAAGAGAAACCCTTTGAATGTAGTGAATGTGGGAAACTCTTTAGACAGCTAAGGAACCTTAGTGAACATCAGAGGATTCACACTGGAGAGAAACCCTATAAATGTAATGAATGTGGAAAGGCCTTCAGCAACAATTATGTCCTTATTCAGCATGAAAGGATTCATACAGGAGAGAAACCCTATACATGTAATGAATGTGGGAAGGCCTTCAGTCGTGGGACATACCTTATGAAACATAAGAGAATTCACACAGGAGAGATACCCTATAAGTGTAATGGTTGTGGGAAAGAATTCACTGACAAAGCATCCTTTATTTACCATCAGAGAATTCATACTGGAGAGAAGCTCCACAAATGTATTGAATGTGGGAAAACTTTCAGTCAGAAAGGAAGTCTCAAAATGCATAAGATGATTCATACTGGAGAGAAACCATTTGAATGTCGTGAATGTGGGAAAACTTTCAGAAATGGGGGTCACTTGAGTGTACATAAAAGAATTCATACTGGAGAGAAACCATTTGTTTGTAATGAATGTGGGAAGGCTTTCAGAGATAGTGGAGGTCTTAGTGCTCATCAGGAAAAACATGGAGAGAAACGGTATACGTGTACTGACTGTGGTAAAACATTCAGAAATAAGGGATACTTTCGTGTGCATCAGAAAACGCACACCCAGGAGAGACACTATAATTGTAGTGAATGTGGGAAACACTTCAATCTAAGGGGATCCTTTATCATTCATCAGAGAGTCCACACTGGAGAGAAGCCCTATAAATGTAACATATGTGGGAAAGCCTTCAGTTACAATACATCCTATAGTAAGCATCTGAGAACTCATACAGGAGAGAAGCCCTATAAATGTAATCAATGTGGCAAAGCTTTTACTCAGAGGGACTACCTCATTGAACATGAGAGAATTCATACTGGAGAGAAACCCTTCAAATGTAATGAATGTGGAAGGGCCTTCAGGCAGAAGCAAACTTACAATGCACACAAAAAAATTCATACTAGAGAGAAGCCCTTTAAATACAATTAATGTGGGAAAGCTTTCAGCTAGAGGGAACATGGTATAAAAATTCAGTGATTTTTTTTATACCACTGAGAATCCCCACAAATATAATAAATTTGAGAAAGTAACATCATAAACCATAAGGAAAGCTAATAATTGGGAAAATGCACACTTGAGAAAAGCCTTATGAACATACTGAACATGGGCCAAATTTTAAGTGTATATTTCATTTGTCAGAATTCATGCAGCGTAACTGTGGCTTTAATAATATGGGAAATACTTCATATATATTGTCACCCCAAGAATCAAAATGTTTTGTCCCAAATATTGTAATATTTGGGGATTTGGGACTGAAAAAGTGACTATAATAAAAAATTAAATTTGCATGTCCCTTTCTCCTTAACTCGCATTACCTAGCAGTTAAATTTTCTAAGAACAGTTCTTGAAAAAACACATACCACAATAGTTCCAGACCACAATTTTAGAAAAGCCCCTAAAATATTAGCAGAAAGGAGAAACCTTGGTAACTTAGAGCAAAAAAATAAAATACAACAGAAAAATGACATAAGATGACTTCTCTGCCAATAGCAGGAGGATGCCTAATAGTGAGAATACCTGTCTTCGTGTTTATCTTACCTATAAATTAATCACAGGCTCAAATGGGTCCACTTTACATATGCTTTGTTGCCCTGGCCAATAAACTAAAAAGAATCATAGAATGTTCAGACTGGAAGATAACTTGAAGATCACCTTGTTTTAACTACCTCTGTACTTAAAGATGGGATATGGAGAATAAAGAAGAGGTATTTTGGCCCTTCCTCCTGCTTCAAGGGAAAGCGAAGTTTTCATCAAATGCAGGTGAGACTCACTGGTGGTGAGTGGCTAGCTGTCAGTTGTTTGACTTTAGCCACTCCAGCTTCTTTCCCTGCACATACTTCAGCCTCACTTTTTCTATGTTTGGAACAATGTACAAGTTTAATTTAGGTACGGTTCCTTTGTGCATTCTTTGTGTAATTTTTTTTGTGTTTCGTGTTTCTGTTGATACTGTCAAGGTAATCTGAAGACACCTAGATGAGAACCAAATTAACCAAAGTGTCACATTCCCAGGGTGACCCCCCAGGATGAAACAGGAGCCAACATTACACAAACATTCCTTATTTCAGGCATAAATTCTAGTCAGGATCCTAGGTTAGAACTTTGGTCTGCTGGATGATTCCACAGTTCAAATAACAGAATCTCCTCAGTTTAATTAGGGTAAAGATTCTGTGGCTTACAATTGAGATGCTTAGTTACCTTGAATCCTTTCAGAAAATCCCACAGGAGAACCCTCACCAAATATGTTATTGAAATAACCTTTCAAGATCACAATACATGTAAGACAGTGAGGCCATGTGTTCCATCATAAATATATACCATTGTATGCCCTGGGATATCCTGAGCTGGAGTAGAAAGCTCCACTTTAGATTAGCATACCCTCTCCCCCAAATAATGTGAATATCACTGGATTAGCTCACCTGTCTGAGGAAGGGAGCCCTAGGTCATTTGCTCTGCCTTTTTACATAATGAATTGCAGCCTGTACTCTTTGTCAGCATATATCCATATATTCACTAAACATTACTGAACAATACCTGGCTATCTCCCAGGCAGCCCATTAAGGTCATCTGGGTGGGAGAAGAGGTTAAGACTCTGTACCCTAGCCAGTCTATAATCTAGTTTATCCTCCCTTTCAGACTAGCCAGTAAAGACTGCATCTCCAACCCCCTCCCTCCATTCCCCCAAATCATATTTGTTAACCAGAAAACTGTTTGGGGAAGGGGGGGTGTGAGAAGCAAGGAGCTGTCCCCAGGGAGTCCTAGTAGCATCACTCTAGTTGAAGGACTAGGAAAGCAAAGAGTATGCTCTCAGGCAGTGTCTGTCTGGGTGACTGTCTCTGGGATACTGAGGTTAACCAGGAGTTTCAGTTGATTGAAAGTCATAGGGCTTTCCTGTTTTCGCAGTGAATTGAATTTGGACCTACTGCTATGAATCGTCGGCATCATGCCTTCTCTCACAGCTATGACTAATTTAGTTCGAGCTCATGTCACCTCTGGCCTAAATTATTACAATAGCACCCTAATTAGTCATGCTGCCTGAAGGCTCTCCACGTTCCACTCTGCCGTCCACAGTTACCAAAATTATTTTCCTGAAACACTAGGCTGTTACTCTTAAACTCCACTGTCTCCCTGTTGCCTTAGATAAAATAAACTCTTGCTTTGAAAAGCTTTTACAGCCTGGTCCCAACCCGTCTTTCCAGTCTTGCTCTTTTTCATATTACCTGCAATTCAGGTAAATTTGCCTCTCTGTTCTTCACATGTAATATAATATGTATTTATTTGTAGGTGTTCTCTTTGTATTTGTTCTGTATATATTTATATATGTTCTTGTCTCATTAGAATATGATCTCTTTAAGAGTGGGATTGCTTTATGATTTTATATTTATTTGTATTCCTGCCTAGAACAGTGCCTGGCATGTGTTAAATGTATAAATGCTTATTGATTGATGGATCTCCCATTCTCTTCCAGGTGCTAGTCCAGAAATATGGTATGGATCATTGAGCCAGTCTGATCAGTTGGGCTGGGCTGAAGGACCAGGCCCTTATTCTCTGTGGGTATAACATTTCTCCTCCCTTGTAGTTTGGGAGTATTGAGGCAGGGTGGTTGAGTGATTCTGCCCTACCACCACCACCTTACACTTGCCCCCATCAACTCAAGTGTCCCATATTTCTAAGTCTAACATGATCATAATCTTGGTGGCAAAGCAGTGTGCTATCATTGAGTGGGCTATGGGTAAAGAGGAAGAAAAGACCTGAGCTTGAATTACAGTTTCTAACATTGACTAGGTTTGTGATTGTAAAAAATATACTTAATCCTCCCTATGTTTATTAGATAGTGATTCCTTCATTTGTTTTCCTTAGTTTACTTCTAGGGTTTGTGATAGACTAGAGGAAATCTTGGCTTAGTCTAGTCTGCCCTAGATTTTGTGCCCTAGATTTTGATTAGAAATTGGAAAAAGCAGATTAGAAAAGGATGATAGGATTCTAAGGGATGAGAGATACTCAGGAATGAAATTCTGAAGACATAAAGGAAAACCAGTTCAATGAGAAGGAAAAATGAGAAACTGAAGTGGATACATAGGATCCTTACCAACCAATTTAATTTTTCTTAAAAGACAAATGTAGACAAGATTGTAACATAGGTATTAGGATTAACAAAAGCCTGGATCTATTAAAAATATATTTGCAGGAATGCTAAAAGCTCTCAACTGAGGGTGATGAAACCAAGGGCAACCAAAAACAGTTCTTACATTAGGAATAAAATGATAAAAATATGGATGTATTTGCTTGTGATATGACCAAGCATGGCTGTGCTCTGCTCTCATTTTGCATTTTCTCATCCAAAGAGAATGAATTTTGCAGTGGAAATAACAGAAATGACTAGTTGATTGATATTTGGGCTCAGTAAGAAGATATAGTAAGGAAGCATCCATTTACCCATGATGAATTCAGTCCTCCTGGCCCAGATGTCCTACATTCTTAGACCCAGGGAGAACTGGCAGGTGAGGTTGTTGAGTCACTAATACTTGGAACAGTCATGGAAAATGGAACTAGTAACACAAGATTAGGCAAGGGCAAGCACTTGATTCTTAAAGAAGGGAAGAGAACAGTCTACAAACAGACCAGTGAGCCTGATTGTGATTCCTGGGAAAATCCTAGGAAAATCGTTAATGAGAAGTCAGTGATCCAAGATGAAGCCATGATTACAAACAGGTAGCAACAGGACATGCCAGCTCTCCTTTTCCTTTTTTGACAGGGTTATTAATCTGGTAGATGAAAGTAATGCTGGTAATACAATTTACTTGGGGTTTTAGCAAAACATCTGACAAAAGTATCTTGTACTATTCTCAGGAAGGAGCTGGAAGAGTGGATTAGATGACCATACCATTATCAAAAATGTCATTATCAGTAACCTGAATAGTGGCCTGTTCATCAGAAGGTGCAGAGCTGGGGAGTGTGGCAAGCAGTGGATGATGGGACATAAAAGGATTTTGATGAGAGAATTGGGCTGGATTTAACAAGCTGAACTTCAGTAGGGATAAATGGAAAATCATTTACATTTATAGTGGCTTGTGAGCTCAGTGGGAGTCAGCAATGTCGTTTGGTAGTCAAGAAACCAAATGTGTCCTTGGTTGCGTTGAGAGGCTTCCCTCCCAGGAATAGGAAGGTTTTGGTCCTGCCCGTCCTGCCCTCATCAGACTTCATCTGGGGTGGCACGTCCAGTTCTGGTTGATACACTATATAAACAAGGACCTTGAGAAGCCTGGAGAATATCCAGAAGAAGGCAACCAGGATGGTGAAGGGCCTGGTGGAGATCAGTGGAAGGAGTGAGATATGTGAGCCCAGAGGAGAGCAGACTCAGAAGGAGGAAGTAAAACTAGTCACTGTTTCACTGCTTCTTTATACTATTTGCTTTCATTATTTTTTATAAAAATCATTAAGATTGTTCATTAACCATTTTTGGCCAACATTATCTAGTTTCAGAATCAAGCCAGCCTTTACCTTGAAGAATTAGACATCCCACTATCTCTTCTCTGTAGTTAGCAAATCTTATCTATTACTAGGATTGATTATTCATTGAAGATCATGCAAAAACCTACTTAACCATGCTTTTATTATTTTTTAATAATCAGTTCATTGACTGTCTGCCTTATTTCTTCCCTTAAAATGGGTTTAATCAGTTTGTCAGCTTCTCAGTTTGGCCATTTACGTTTTGGGAAATCCTTCATTTAACTGTTTCCTGGGTCAAGAGCAGACAACCATACTAGCTATTGAACCATCTTTTATCTTTGTTGTGTCTCCCCTTTTCTCAGCCTGAGTTTGGCTGCTCCGTGTGATTTGTCTTTGTTAAATTTGAATTGAAAATAAAGGTGTTACTCTAGTTGCAAATTTGTTTTTTACTTTGTCTTTTGACTTATTGTTTTGTTCCTTACATGAGGTCTTTAAGATACAGGTTTACCTAGAAGAGGAAAATGCAATGAATTAATAAAACTTCCTTTTATAACCTTAGTCACCCTACCAGGTTAGCTTTACCCCAGAGGTTTCCATAGGATTAAAGTTGGAGTACTTTAGAACCTCCATTTTAAGGAGTTTCCGGACCAGCTAGCCATGGTCTCATTTCTTCACCAGCCTCCACTCCTGGTTCTACCATGAAATAGCTTTCTCACCCCAGAAGTGCCCTTGGTTCCTCCCAGAAACTCCATTTTAAGGAAAGTGTTCACACCAGCCATGTCTTCAATCCCTAGTTTGATTTCCAGATCCCCTCTTCCCCAGTTCCTCTCAGCTCCTTTTTATTTGTATTATCACCCCCACTGGAATATAAGCACCTTGAGGGGAAGGTCTGCATTATAGTTGCATCTCTAATTCTTAGCAGCAAGCTAGAAAGCACGTAATATAAGCCTGATTATTTGACTACTACCAGAAGCTCCCTTAGAGGATATCTAATTCAAATCCTTCTATTTACAGAGCAGGAAACAGGCCACAGAAAGGAAGTGATTTGCCCTAGGTCACAGAATAAGTGGCCAAGTTGAGATTCAAATCCTGAGTCTAAAGCCAGTGATCTTTTCACCATACCATGCTACCGTGTTGATAGGTAATGGTTTATATTTTATTTATTAACAGCCATTTGCAGTTCTTTTCTTCAACTGCCTTTTAGGCTTCTCTCTATGTGGGCTTTTTAAAAATGGTGTTCTGGGGACTTGTTTGTATTTTGTTACCTTATTGTTTGGGAAGATGCAACATATCATATTTCCACACTTTTCTCTTGACTAAAAGCTTTGTGTCAAACATATGACTTAAGGAACTTACACTGAAGATAGCTGCCTGAAGGGGAATCATATTTCCCAGATTCCCACATACCTAATCCAACAAAAAACTGAAATTTGAACCAGAATATTGATTATTACAATGAGAAACATCAGTGGCTTCCACCACAGAACTGCACAGAAAGTCACCCAGAAGCCATGAGTAATAGGAAAAAGAGCCACCGGCAAAGCCAGTGCCTGCCCAGGGAAATAAGTCCATTGTGGCCAGTGCAAACAACTGGTCTGAGATTCTTCTTGCCTCCATGGATTTGTGTCCAGAAACAGCAAGGCAGGATCAGTCAGTGAGTCAAATGTTTACCAAGTCCTTCCTGTTGAGGGTAGAGTTTTTGAGAGAGCAGGTTCCAGTGTGAAAGAATTCACCTAGACCTTCTCCCCAGGCTTTGGGAGCCTTATTAGCTGTGCTATAAAACAGCACAGGTGTCCTAGCAAGAAAGCTAAGTGAGATCCCAATATTTGGGGGGGTTTCAAAATGATGGTATAGTTTTAGAGGATTTTATGGGTGTAAAAGATTAAAGAAAGGACAAGATGAAGGAGACAAAGGGAATTCTTTATGATTTAAGGATTTAAGAATAGGGCAGAAGGGTACAGTTTAAAGGCCCTGGGGAACATAGGATAAGGGAGACAAAAACAATTCTTTTGGTACAGTTTCAAGATAAGGGGGAAAGGACTTTAGGGTGCCTTCAGGTTACAGAATACCTGGGGGCTTCACAAAGTAGTGGAAAAGCAACTTTTAACCCTTAGGGCACCATTTGTATCCAGAGCACTTGCTGTATGCCATTCACTATGCTAAACCCTGAACACAAACACAGGCAAAAACAACTTTTTAAGGTGGAAGAAGCATGCAAAAAATTATAAATAAAAGACAGTTTATGCACCTCCAGCATCATTTTATATATACCTTATTCCATCTTTCTAGAATGGGGTCCATCTTACTCTTGATGGAACCATGGTCCTTTTCCTCAGTTATGACTCACGTCACCAAAATTTTTTTTTTAATTTTTTTGTGCTTTTTTACTTTTATATTTCAACATTTATTTCCACAAAATTTTGAGCTCCAATTTTTCTCCCCATCTCTCCATTCTCCCCACCCCATAACACCTTGCATTCTGATTATCTCATCCCTCAATGTGCCCTCCCTTCTATCACAGCCCACCCTTCCCTTATCCCCATCTTCTCTCTTTTCTTGTAGGACAAGATAGATTTCTATACCACATTACCTGCATTTCTTATTTCCTAGTTATACATAATAACAATTCTCAACATTCGTTTCTAATACTTTGAATTCCAGTTTCTCTCCCTTCCTCCCTCCCTACTCATCTTCACTGAGAAGGCAAGCAATTCAGTGCAGGCTATATATGTGTCGTTTTGCAAAGACTTCCATAATAGTTATGTTGTGTAAGACTAACTGTCCCCTATTTATTCTATTCTCTCATTTAATCTTGTCCCTCCAAAAATTGTTTACTTCTAATTACTCACTTCTCCCATTTGCCCTCCCTTCTATCATCCACCTCACCCTACTTGTCCCCTTTTCCCCTACTTTCCTGTAGTATGATAGATTTTCATACCAAATTTAGTGAGCATATTATTCCCTCCTTCAGCCATATGTGGAGAGAGTAGCTTCACTTTCCCCTCTCCCCTTCTCTCTTTTCCACTGAACAAGATTTTTCTTATCTCTCTTATGAAGAGATAATTTGCCCCATTCCATTTCTCCTCCCAATATGTTCCTCTCTCACCCCTTAATTTTACTTTTTATAGATATCATTCCTTCTGATTCAACTCAACCTGTGCTGTGCTGTGTGTGTGTGTGTGTGTGTGTGTGTGTATACACCTACCTCCACCTACCCAAATACTGAGAAAAGTCTCAAGAGTTACAAATATTATCTTTCCATGTAGGAATGTAAACAGTTCAACTTTAGAAAGTCCTTTACGATTTCTCTTTCCTGTTTATCTTTTCATGCTTCTCTTGATTCTTGAAAGTCAAATTTTCTCTTCAGTTCTGGTCTTTTCATCAAGAATGCTTGAAAGTCCTCTTATAGAATGACCATTTTTCCCCTGAAGTATTACTCTGTTTTGCTCGATAGGTCATTCTTGGTTTTAATGCCAGTTCCTTTGACTTTTGGAATATCCTATTCCAAGCCCTTCAATCCTTTAATGTAGAAGTTGCCAGATCCTATGTTAACCTGATTGTATTTACACAATACTTGAATTGTTTCTTTCTAGCTGCTTGCAATATTTTCTCCTAGACCTGAGAACTCTGAAATTTGACTACAATATTCCTAGGAGTTTCTCTTTTTGGATCTCTTTCAAGAAGTGATTAGTGGATTCTTTCAATATTTATTTTGCATTCTGGTTTTGAATATCAGGATAGTTTTCCTTGATAATTTCATGAAAGATGATGTCTAGGCTCTTTTTTTGATCATAGCTTTCAGGTAGTCCCATAATTTTTAAATTGTCTCTCCTGGATCTATTTTCCAGGTCAGTTGTTTTTCCAAGGAGATATTTCACATTATCTTCTATTTTTTCATTCTTTTGGTTTTGTTTTGTAATTTTTTGGTTTCTCATAAAGTCATTAACTTCCATCTGCTCCACTCTCATTTTTAAAGAACTATTTTCTTCAGTGAGCTTTAGAACCTCCTTTTCCATTTGGCTAATTCTGCTTTTTAAAGCATTCTTCTCCTCACTGGCTTTTTGGACCTCTTTTTCCAATTGAGTTAGCTGTTATTTTCTTCAGCATTTTTTTGGGTCTCCTTTAGCAAGCTGTTGACTCGCTTTTCAAGCTCTTCCATGACCTGAGACTACTGCAAATTTATTTTGGAGGTACTGGATGCAGAAGCCTTGACTTCCTCTGACAGTATGCATTGTTCTTTCTCAGCCCAAAGGATGGAAGGAAATACCTGTTCACTAAGAAAGTAACCTTCTATGGTCTTATTTCTTTTCCCTTTTGGGGGCATTTCCCAAGTCAGTTGCTTGACTTCTGAATCCTTTGTCAAGAGGAGGGTCCTAGTACTCCTCCTCACCCCAGGACCGTGCTCAGGGCTGAGATTCAGGTCAACTGCTCAATTCCCCCAGGGTATTTAGGTGGAGTGCTTCACAAATGGCAGCTGCAGCTACTATCACTACCACCACTGCTCCTGGGGCTGGTGCTGGGTGGGGAGGGGGGGGCCTGCTCCCCTCTCGCTCAGTTGGGAAAGCTCTCTCATTGACCTTTGAAACATTCTTTGGTGCTTGTGAGTTGAGGGATCTGAGGCCCTCCACTGCTGCAGGAGATTCTGCCCCAGAGGCCTGTTCTGGTCCTATTCCTGCTGGTGCCAAGCATACAAGGCTAGGCTCTGCTCTGCTCTGCAGCCCATGTGATAGACTTTTCCTGTCTGTCTTCCAAGTTACCTTTGGCTGGAAATGCCTTTCACTCTGTTGTTCTGTGACTTCTGCTGCTCTAGAATTTGTTGAGTCATTTTTTACAGTATTTTATGGGCTGTGGGGGAAGAGCTAGAGTATGTGTATCTTTCTACTCCACATCTTGGCTCCGTTTCCCAACCCCCTCCAAAATTTATTCTTTGGTAATAATGAAAATCTTTTTCCTATTTATTTAGTTGTTTCAGTCGTGTCCAACTCTGACCCCATTTGGGTTCTTCTTGGCAAAGATACTGGTGTGGGTTGCCATTTCCTTCTCCAGCTCATTTTATAGATGAGAAAACTGAGGTAAACATGGTAAAGTGACTTGCCCAAGGTCACACAGCTAGTAAGTGTCAGGCCAGATTTGAACTCAAGATGAGTCTTCCTGACTCCAGACCTGGCACTGTGCCACCTAGCTGCCCCTTTTCTAACTACTGGCTTGTTACTAGTTCATGCCTTTTGTATCCCAGGTAACCTTAGCAACTTGTTTCCTTATATTAGAAGGACATCTTCAGAAAATTAGGAAAGAACTGACTATCATCAATTTTCATAATCCTATTTGGGTAGATAGGAACCAGTTTCTACTGGCACTGACACTGAGAGCTGGCAGTGACTTAGAGATGAGGTGCAGGGTCCTGTTTCCAACCCAGGAAAAGTCAGAACCTTATTTAATTGCAGCAGTAATTAGTCACTGATCTTTCTGTTATCTGTCCTAGAAACACAGGGGATGGGGGGGACGGGGGGGGGGACGGGGAGAATTAATAATTGTATGCAGAAAAAATACAAGCACCCCAGGAATGATTAAGACCACTTGAGAGAGTTTTTGAAAAACACTTAGGTAATTGGTGACCCAGTTAACAGTACCATGGAACCTCAGTTTACAAGTAACCTGGTTTATGTGTGCTTCATTCACTGGACAAGGAAATATTTTTTGCAAAATCTATCTCACAGAAAACAAACAAAAATTCACAGTATGAGCATCATATTTGGACTTGAACAACAAAGGGATGATACAAGTATAATGCTATGTCACATTTCCATGACATTCTGAAAAAGTGTCAGAAACAAGTATCTTTAGATTCCTAGTCAGAAACAAACATGAAGAAAAAAATAACAGTGAATCAAAACATGCAGTGGTTCCAAAAAGCAAAAAATAAGGGAAGGTATTAGGGTTACTCTTATTTTAGTGAAAGTAGTGTAAGAGAGAACACTCCCTGGGGATGTTGAAATCCCCAGTGTTCTCATAGAAGGATATTCTCCTTCCAAGCAATAACCCTTACTCCTCCTCCTTTCTTTCCTCTCACTTATTCCAGCCATGATTCTTCTCAGAAGTAAAGTGCAGGTTAATTTATTTTATTTTCTGCTTATATTGTGTACTAATCATTGCTGTTACATTTCAGGCACATTAGGAACAAAAATCTTTCTTAAAATTATCAATAATTATTTTTATATGAATCTTTTTGGGGATGTGGTTCCAGTCATCTGACTTTATTTCCTATGGGAAAATTTGCTTTGCAGTATGAACAAATCACATGACAAACAGAATCTCAGAAAGAATTAAATTTGTAAATCAGGGTTCTACTGTACTAGAAGTTCTCTTGCCATGTACCCTGAAGATACCTGTCTGTTTTTAAATGAGCAGTGGACTCCCTACCTTGTAGATCTCTGCTGAAATGGAATCAGTACTAAGGGTTTTGTCCCTTAGTCCCCTAAAGGAAAGGAACCTAATGGCATTTAAAATCTCTTCAGCTCGAAGTTGGGCTAGAGGGATTAACTTCAACCTGAGGTAAACAGCTAATGGCTTTAGCATTGGTTGATGACAGCCTGTTGAGAACACTATGGAAGTGTTCAGCCCCTCTCTCCAGGATCATGTCCTTATCATTAGTCAGTGTGGCTCCATTAGAACTGAGTAGTTAAGATACATCGTCTTTGGCCCATAAATAACCTTTAGGGCATTATAAAAGTGCTTTGAATTGTTACTGCAGGATAAAACTGAATTTCATCTGCCTTCTTACTGAGTCAAGAATCCTACATCCATCCCTCTAAGCTTTGTTTGCACTTTACTTCTGATGGCGTTAAACACTGCCTTTTTAGAGACAGATGAACTATTATGCTGGTAGACCATGTAGAGTTCTTGCTTTTCATTTAGTAGCTTTTGAATTTTCCCATCATTTTCATCACACAAGTGTCTATATTTATGAGTGTTTGAACCCAGATCAGTAAATGCACTGCTGTATACCAAGTCTCTGAAAGGTGTCCACTTCTTTTCTGCTCCATTGTTGCCAACCTTGTCCTGGCTCAATTTTCCCTCCATGTTAGCAACAAACTGTTTCCACTCAGGGAAGCACTCTAATGTGTTGACATTAAGTTTTCTGGTAGTCCTATTGCCTTGGGTCCCACTGCATTTGTTGAATCTGAATGTTTAGCTTGGAGAGGATAAGTCTGTGATTGGTCCAGCACTTAGCTTCACACATCACTTTTGTCATTCTCACATCCTATCTGTCTCTTCTCCTTATTTTGATATACCCTATTAGATGCTATTGTTCACTTATGTTAGCAATATACTTTCCAAGTATGTACACATAGATGAGTTGAAGCATGCATTGCCAGAAATAGCTTAGAACTGGGGAGGCTCCAAAAGAATGTGTGGAAGAGAAGAGTTACTAAGCTACCTACCAAATTGAAGGTCTACAGATCCGTCATGCTCACTTCATTTTTATACGTCTGTGAAATCTGGACAGTATTGCCCAGCATCAAGGTCAGCTACCACACTGATGGTAAGTCCTTCAACTTGAAAAGGCTACAAGTCAAGACCAAAGTGTAGGAAGTGTTGGTGCACAATTTTCTGTTTGCTGATGATTTTGCACTCAGTGCAGCCTCTGAAGCTGAGATGCAACAAAGTATAGATCAATTCTCTGCTACTTGTGCTAATTTTGGCCTAGCAACACCAAGAAAACTCAGGTGCTCCTTTATCCACCACCACACTATCCATAGGTAGAATCATTAGCTACAGCAAAGGGAGAAGTTTTGAATGCTGTGGATAAGTTCACTTAACTTGGTAGTGTACTTTCCAGGGATGTACACATTGATAATGAGATTGATGCACACATTGCCAAAGTTAGTCCAGTGTTTGGGAAGCTCTGAAGGATAGTTTGGGAGAGAAGAGGTATGAGACTGAATGTCTACAGAGCCATTATGCTGCCCTCATTGTATGCTTATGAAACCTGAAAGTCTACCAGCGCCATGCCAGGAAACAATTGCTTCCACTTGAATTGTCTTAGGAAGATTCTGAAGATCACCTGGCAGGATAAGGTACGAGACACTGAGGTCTTTACTTGGATTAAACTGCCAAGCATTCAAACTCTCCTTCAGAAAGCACAGTTCTGATGGGTTGGCCACATTGTTCAAATGCAAAATGTATGCTTGCCAAAAAGACTATTCTATAGAGAACTCACACAGGGAAAGTATTCACATGGTGGTCACAAGAAGCGATACAAGGACACTCTCAAGAACTTTGGAATTTGTTGTGTGACATGGGAGATACTAGCACAAGACCACTCAGCATAGCATGCCCACATCAGAGAAGGTGCTGTGCTCTATGAGCAAAGCAGAATTGAAACAGTTCAAAGGAAACACAGGATGCTCAAATATAGAGAATCCACCCCAAAATGTTCACACAAACTATTTGTGCCTGACCTGTGGTAGAACATTCCAGACTCATATCAGTCTGATCAGCCCACAGTTGGACACATTAAAACTCACTTCTAGCATAGTGATGTCATGTTGGTCCTCTTCAAGAGTGAAGGACAATCAACCATCCTTATCACTACCCCCACCCCCCAAAAAACATATACTTTTCTCCCCCTCCCAATAAAAGACCTATTTGACTAAAAAAAAGAAAACATAGCCAAGCAAAACAAACTTGTGTTTTAGGGTTCCTATCCAAAAATATCTTATTTTGTACCTATAGTGCATCTTTTCTCTATCAAGAATTAGGAGATATTCTTTATCCTCAGTCTTCTAGATTCATGATTGGTCATTTTATGAACTGGAGCTCTGAAGTCTTTCCAAGTTGTTTTCTTCTTTACAGGATTGTGGTCATTGTATAAATGAACCAGAATCCACACTTTTCACTTGACATCTATTCATACAAGCTTTCCCAGGTTTTTCAAAATTTTCCTTATTTCATATCCTCATAGCACAATAAATTAGCATTAATTAGCATGCCATAATTTGTTCAGTCACTCTTCAGTTAATAGCCCCTCTGTTTCTTATTCTTTATTAGAGCAAAAGACTCTACTATAAATATTTTCATATACATGGGTCCTTTCCATTATTCTTTAATCTTTTGGGAGTATAGACCTAGCAGAGGTATTGTTTAATCACAGGCATTGTTTAATTCACAATTTACTGACTTTTGGGATATGGTTCCAAATTGTCTTCCAGAATGACTGGATCAATTTATAGCTCCATCAATAATGTACTACTGTGCCTGACTTCCTACAGCCCCTCCAACAGTTGCTATTTTCCTTTTCTTTTTGCAAAAGAAGTAGAACCTTAGAGTTATTTTATTATGCATTTCTATAACAGAGATTTACTGTGTAGGTGTGTTCACAGAGGATTAGTACCTCTGGTAGGAGGGTTGCTGAGCCCTTTATAGAGCTACTTTCCACCTTTAGTGTCTACTTGATCCATACCCTAGTAAACCATTTAGACAAATGGACTAAACCAGGCTGAGAGTAACTGAGGAGTCTCAAACTCATCAGTGAATTCGGTGGGGTGTCTACCTCAAGCATGTGAAGACTTCCCTGGGCAAATGGATGAAGGAGAACAATTTGTTCCAATGGCCATGAAAACAATTGTGGATGGATCACTTAGAGCTTGGTTAGGCATCAAACACATTGAATTCATCCAATGTATCTTGAGCCACCACCAGTCTTCCTGACTCTGTCCTGCCACTGGACTGTGGCTCTGGGAAAGAGAGTGAGGCTGATGACTTCATGCAACTCTGCCTCACATACATCCAATTTGCATACAAATCAAAAGGCATCACTCAAACCATTTTACTATTTTTACATATCTCAAAGTCATGTGACAACAGGCAAATGATGAAGAAGTCAATGAGGATTCACTGGGAGCTGTAGTCACAACCCTGCACACAGGCAGCCCAGACCATAGGGTCCTTTTCTCACTGGAAAGAGTGGAATTCAGCAGCCCCCTGAGTGTTTGAGCAGTCTTTTGGGGATTGCACTGCTCACCTCCTGGTTTGAGGAAGGGGCTAGAAAATTTGCCCTAAAAAAGTCTGCTTACCCAACCCTGGCCTGTTTATCACAGAAAACAGGAATCCCATCCTGTGGTTGAAACACACCAAAAAATGTACAAAACCTTCTGTAAAGATGATTCCACTCACCATCAGTGTATGGAATGTGCTCATACTTACAGAAAACAAAAAATCCAGTAGACCTGAAAGACAAACAACTCTTGTTGCACAAGACCTCAGAGGATATCACATCCACATAGCAGCCCTGAGTGAAATGGCAAATGAGGACCAGCTTACCAAAGTCAGAGCTAGGTTCACATTTTTCAGGAGTGACCACTGTGATAAGGAATGCTATGAAGTGGCATGGGTTTTGCAATCAAAACTAATCTAGTGAACAAGTTTACCTTGTTTTGTGAACAGTGCTTACCAAAAGGAGTGAATGACAGGTTCATGACAATGTGATTGCCACTTGCAGGAAAATACCATGTGACCATCATCAATGCTTATGCTTCTACCACAATGAACCCTAATGAGGTCAAAGAAAAATTTTGTGAAGAACTGGAGACCCTTATCATCAATGTACCAAAAGAGGACAAGCTTATAATTCTGGGTGACTTTAATTCTCAGACCACCAGATGTCTCAGGGAATCTTCTGGAGGAATAGAATTGAAAACATTAACATCAATGCTTACTACTGAAGTCTTGTACATCTCATGAACTTTTCATCACCAACACTGTCTTCCATTTACCCAAATTCAATGAAACTTCATGGATGCACACTTGCAGGAAACATTGGAATTTAATAGACTATGTCATTGTAAGTAGAAGGGATGTGAAAGTGATGAAGGTAACGTGTGGCACAAAGTGCGAGACTGATCATAGACTTTCCTCTCCAAGCTAGAATGCCTCTCTGAACAGGAACAGTTTGTTGCTAACTAGGAGGGAAAGTTGAGCTACCACATGTTTAGCAACAGTGAAGCAGAAAGGGAATGAGCAGCTTTTAAAGATTTGATGTACACTGGTGCCTTTACTCATCTGGATCAGATGCAAACTTCGATTGGTTTGATAAAAATGATGGGTAAATTTAGAAGTTGCTAAATGAAAAGTCAACTCCACAGTGTTTACCAGCAGGGTAGTTCATCTATCTCTAAGAAGGCAGCATTTAATTTCATCAAAGTAAAGTATAAGTGAAGCTTTATACTTAAAGTATAAGTGACACAGTGCAGAATTCTTGGCTCAGTAAGAAGGCAGATTAAATTTAATTTTGTGCTGATAGTAACAATCTCAGTGTTTTTACAATGCCCTGAAAGCTATTTATAGACCAAAGACATATGGTGTATCTCAACTACTCAGTGATTTTGAAGCCACATTAATTAATGATAAGGACATGACCCTGGAGAGATGGGCTGAACACTTCCACAGTCTTCTCAATGGACCATTATCAATCAATGCTGAAGCCAGTGACCATTTACCTCAGGTTGAAATCAATCCTACTTTAGACAAATTTCCAACTGAAGAAGTTTTGAATACTGTTAGGTGCTTCTGTTGCAAAGAACCTGGTGCCGATTCTTTTCCAGCTGAGATTTACAAGGAGGAGGGGGGAGGTTCATTGCTCATACAAAAGCTGATAACTTTTCTGGGTTATATGGTAAGAGGAGGTTATCCCCCAGAAGTTCAGTGATACCTCCATTGTGTCTCATCTCTCTAAAGCCAGAGGGAGTAGGAAAGAGATTGTCCTGTGATAATCACAGTGGGGGTTTTCTCTTAGTCATTGCTGGCAAGATCTCGCCAGAGTCCTTACTGCACTCTGAAACTAGGACTCCAATGGGCCCCTGCCTGAGGGCTCCTCTGGACCCCCCTAGCTTTAGAGTGATTATCAATAGTAACTATTGCTGGATCCCACCCAGCCTGACATCTTTCTTTTTCTTGGCCTCATTAATGGGGCCACGCCCTGGCTACTTCTTAAACAGACCTATTCAATGGATGGGCATTGCCTCACCCTAATTGAATACCTGCAAAGACCTTGACCTAAAGGGCCCAAGGCCTCCCAGGGCATCCTGGGTCATCTCCAGTCATCCTGAAGAATATCAGGTCACTGGATTCAGATGGCTCTGGAGGAGAAATGAGGCTGGTGACCTGCACAGCCCTCCCTCACTCAAAACAAAGTCAAGTGCAAATCATGTCATCATTTCTCTGATGGCATGGTCTTCTTCCTCAATGAAGGACGAGCACAAATCCTTCACTTAGAAGATGGTCATCTGAGAACCAGTGTGGCTTCAGAAAGGACCAAGGAATAGTCAATATGGTGTTATCTGCCTGACAACTCCAGGAGAAATGCCAGGAACAGAACAGAGGTCTGTATACAATGTTCTTCAATCTAACTTTGACACTGTCAGTCATAAGGGCTTATGGAAAATTATGTCAAAACTTGGTTGCCTAGAGAAGTTCATTAGTATTGTATGTCACTTTCATGATGGCATGCTTGTAACATCAGTAGTAAGGATGATGAACACCCATACTTGATTGCATCCCATGGGAATAACTAGGAACTTCAGGAAAGCACTGAGTCCTGTCATCTTCTAAGAGAACCCAGAAGAAGATTTGCTTGTTCAAGGCTGTGACATGAAGTTTACATAAACGTTTAAGAGATTTTCCTCTTTCTTTCAATAAAACTTTCCTTCTATAATTCTCCAAACTACAGTCTATCAATGGAATTTGTGCCAGAATACAGAATGGTGTCATGAAGTGGTTCCTCCCTCCTCCAGATTTGGGACCTGTAAACTGGAGAAAGGAGACATATCACAAAATGAATCTGGGCTCCTTGAGAGTCTCAGACACAATTGCTTTTTGGAAAACCACAAATTGAGAAAAATCAAAATGTTAAGTAATCCAAAAGCAATTTAAAAGACATATGGTGAATCTAATAGGCCTCAGCCAATATTGCATTTGAGAGGTAGCATAAAATACTTCATCCAGGAGAAGTATGAATGGAAAAGAAAGTGATCCAGTCATGTAACAAGAATGAGAGACGATAGTGACAGCTCCTTTGCTATATTAATTTGCTATATTAAATTGAAATATTAAAAGATCCCTTGAGTGCATTGAAGGGATTCTTTATGGAGTATTTATAGAAACATTAAGGCTGATAATCCTATAGGATAAGCAGGTGTGGCACAATGGAAAGAGTCAAAGAAGCTAGATTTGAAATGAACTCTGTCATTTACTTGCCTGTGAGGCCCTGGGTGGGACTTCCTAACCTCAACACTTCCATCATAATAACAACTCCCAAGGCCACACTTTCTTACCTGCCACACTAGCAGGATTCACCAGATTCAACTCTCAGTCTTGCACCTGGCATATCTGCTATCTGGTCAACTTTACTAATGTTGAATCTGCTGAATATCTCCTACTACAATCTTAATCTCTTTCTGCTTGTGCTGACTTCACAAGTGGAACGTAAAGCTAGTTTTCATTTACAATGTAGAAATACTCCCTGATTTTAGAAAAAACCTGAACTTACATGAAGTGAGCAGAACCAGGAGAATTTTGTATACACTAACAGCAACATTTTTCGATGATCAACTATGAATTACTTAGCTGTTCTCTTCAATACAGTGATCCAAGACAATTCTGAAGGACTCACAACGAAAAATGTTGTCTATATGCTGATAATGTTTAACATAAAATTTTGAAATAATCTCTTTGTTCTCTCTGAAGCAAACTCAGAGAATGCTCCTTCCTATGTCAGCAAAGCCAGCCAAGGCTGACTCTGCATTCCTTGGGAGACCATTAACCTAAGACACTATCTTGAATAGTAGGACTTCCTCTATATTTTGTTATCTATGGACACATACTATGTTATTGGAAGTATAGACATCTTAGGCTGTAATCTCTTTTTTTTTCACCCTTTCCTATGTCAGTTATCTGTTTAGGGCAGGAAGCCTGCCACTCACTAGTGGTGGGATTTCCTTTCTTATCGTATGTCACCGAGACATGTGTTTAACCAGCCTGGAATATCAAGGCCCAACTGACATTGCTCTATTG